>JAHPZR010005673.1:10000-45000 GCA_019787425.1 Platygyra sinensis | reverse complement strand
ACGAACAAGAGAAATGGTCTTTTTCAGGAAGCACCGGTGGGTGGTGGTTGTGGACTCATACGGATGCCCAGTCAATGATCTATGTTGCTACTCATGAGAAAGGGGCGCGCGTTAGGCCTGGGGCACTCCAATGTTGGCGGCACCATCATGTGGCCCACAGCCAGCCTTGGGAATCCTAATTTACACTCTGATGACATCGCTGGGATAAGAGCCCTGTATTCGTGTAAGTAATTATGTTTTTAACATGCCCAGTGACTGGGTCTAGGTGACTGATTTATATATTGAACGTCTCCGCAAAATGTCTTCATATATGAGTATTCAAATACGCTGACGACAAAAAAAGTGTTATCATAAGTATTTTAAACCACTTGGCTTAAAGAAAAAAGAAAAACAATTTTTCTGAGCATAAATAGACTCAACTGTTTGCTTGCGAAAATTTTACTTCTATGTCACGGTAAAGGAAAAACACTGCTTGGATTATGTCACTGTACGGTGTACATAAATAAACCCTTCGATTAGAATTTTTTTACAGCTATGACTTTTTAACTAATAATGAATTTCCTCGTTGATATTTTGTTAATTCTACTCAATCGCAGGTTAATCAGGTCGCTGTGAAAAGTGTACGTCCATGTCAGTGATCAGCATTCCCGAAGTACAAGATGAAAATGGAACATTGCTTTAATTTGTTGACGAATTTCTTCAAATAAGTCAATAAAATATTTGCAATGTTTCAATATCTGTGTGCTAATTATTTGGTTTTAAATTAACCGTCGAGGAGGTGTACTAGGACGCTAAAAATACTATCAAACATCGGTTTTGGGGCGCTAAACCAACTGTACGTACTGTCAAGGTAGTGAGAACTGAGCTGAAGGAATGGAAATAAGTGTTCCTTGTTTCAATGCCAAAGCTAACATAATTTACATAGAGGACGCTTGAACACTTGACACAATTTTTTTTTGCATGCAGACCTTCACATAAATGAAATAATTAACGTCTTTACGATGTGAAATGGATAACTGCTTTTGTTTGTATGAAAAGCTCTCGATCATGGAAATTTAAAGTCAAGTGTTCATGGTCGCTTTTCATCACCGTCAGGTGGGACCGGGGACCTCGAGATCTCCGAAATATGATTTGAACGTTCCATTAATAAGAGGTCAAAGTGCAAAGCCACTGATACGCGCGCATTGATTTTCGTTTGGTTCTTCCAGACCAATCTATGAAAATAATAAGGTTTTCTAGTTATATTCCTGGATGATTTCTTGTTTGTTTTGTTGTTGTTGTTTTGACCTCGACAAGTCTCAAACTCAACAAATTAGTATCAAAAAAAAAAAAAAAAAAAAAACCGTTTATTTGATGATTCTGAATTCCATTTCTTTTTGGAACCTCGAGTTATGTCAAATTAAACATGAATTTTACTGCCCAATGAGAAGCCAGCAATCTTAAATCTATTTTGAACAGGTATGATAAGACTCTGCCACCATTCCCATTCTCTGATACCATTTCCCCTTCCCCGCCCACCGCTTAAACTTTCCCTTAACCTTGTAACAACCCTTACGCCTCTAAGCCATTGTTTATTTCTCTTTTTTTTTCAGAACTTTTCTTTCTTACCTGAAAATTTGTTTACTTCTTTCAAGTGACATGCAGTTCTCTTGTTTCTATTTATGTAAAAAATAAACTTTTAGTTTTGTTTTCCTTTTCTAGAAAGTCAAACAATTCGCTTGATCAGTCGTTTTCTTTGCTTGTTCTTAGAGCTGAAAATTATTGACGCGCATTTACATTCACCAATGTTCACTGAACCTAAGAAAATTAATTGTTTGAGTGTAAATTTCAGAGGTCAAACACAGAATAACGGACTAAAACATTAAGACACATAGGAAATTGTTCGTTTGCATACACGTATGCAGCGTAGTTTTAGTAATAAGCTTACATGTACATGTGGGAGGCGCGGTGGCCACATGGTTAGTGCGCTCGTCTCCGGATCGAGTGGTCCGGGTTCGAGCCCTGGCCGGGGACATTGTGTTGTGTTCTTGGGCAAGACACTTTACTCTCACAGTGCCCCTCTCCACCCAGGTGTATAAATGGGTACCGGCGAATTTAATGCTGGGAGGTAACCCTGCGATGGACTAGCATCCCATCCAGGGGGGAGTAGAAATACTCTCAGTCGCTTCATGCTAAGGAAACCGGGATAAGCTCCGGCCTGACGGGCCACTTGGCTCGTATACAGACTTTACCTTACATGTACATCGATTGTGAATCAATTTACACATCAAGGTCGGCACTAAAACAAACAAGCGAAACGCTACGAAAAATAATTTCATCCCATACCTTTGGTTTATCGTTGTTGACTTCTTTCACAGCTGTCATCCTTGTTTAATCAAAAGCTCCTGTGAGCAGCTCGTGGATGAATGTTTCCTGTTGTCTTTGTTTCAAAACAAGTCTTCGTGCGAAACCTTTGACATAAAAATGAGTTAATGAACCTGTAGGTGGAAGTCGTATGAATGGTTTTGAACTTGGACTCGTTTTCATCCAGAGGCAAAAGGCAACTCGGAAATGGGCTCCTGGATGAATATAGAAAAGGTATGTGAATAGAAAGAGAAGAGTAATTGATCATTGTAGAGTTGTTCTTGGTACTGCAGTGGAAAACAGGAAAAGAAACATCAGTTGGTCAAATGTTATAGATAGGTTCTGATGTCCAAATATTGCTGTTTATTGACACCCTTTAAGTTGTTGAATTTCGTTTCCTGGTAAAATCGTTTTATAAGAAATAATTATTTAAAACATATTTGAAATAAATTTCAACAGCTAGAGCACAACAACAAAAATCAAGTTGAACACTGCTTTCGTTTTTGTTAAGTTCACTGAAATACTGACTACCATAATGTAGTATATAAACGCTAAGAGGAGAAATTGTAGCCAACAGTCTCCTATACATGCATATCACATTATACGCTATGTTATAAATAACATAGTCTTTACAGCAGCAGGACACAAATTTAGTAGGAGTACAGCATAATAACAACCAGTTTAAGAATTGAATGGAAATTCAACAGGAATAAGGTGGAACGGTTAGGATAGCTTATACTTCAAATGAACATTGCAAGATTTTTATTTAATTAATAGAGAGAGATAAACACATTCTATGTTTGTGAACCTTTATGATGGAGCCTAGAAGCGGAGCTCCAATAGGTTGAGAAAAGTTTATAGCGGAAGAATGGCCTCTTTTCTTAGCGGGATTTTTAAAGAAAAGAAAACTCATTTTAACAAACGATAGTGGAGGATGATCTAACGTTTTTAAGATAGAGTTGTACGGTAGCAAAAAATTAAGATAACAACAAAAAGTAAGAATTGACAGGAAAAGCGCTAGCGAAGAAGATCGCGGAAGAGAGCGGGCCAGCACTGGGGAATGAGGCGAAACAGAACTGAACAATGTCGTAAATCATAGCGAGTCATGGGCTTGAGAAAGAAGATGAGATAATACCGAACACTGCCGTAGAGCAAAGCTAACGAGGGCTATAGAAAGGAGGCAAAATCCTCGACAAATTAACTTAGTAGATTACAGAACTTCCAAAGTTATCGCGTGTCGAGATAATGTGCACCCGTCCAGAAAGGTCACATGATTGATCGGTGATAAACAAGGGAAATTAAACGTGTCTGTGTAATTGGAGAAATTACAAAACAATAAACACAGCGAAAATAAGTGGTTGATTCGTTGATTTATCGAAAAGCTTAGTTGAGTTCAGTCTTCACAACTTTTGCTGCAAGTTTCTGCCTTGAAGATTTACACTGGCCGATGTGAATTGTCAACTCGCGGATAAGCAAGCTTAAGTGACTTTGTTAAGTGACTCTCGTTCCTTCTGTTTCTCAACCATTGTTCCTCATTTCGCCATGTAGGCCTTTCTCGATTATGCTAGGAAAACTGGCATTAAATGCTTCTAGAAATTCTCGCTTAAAGCCAAAAAAATGCTAAAATAAGGAGTGCCTGATTTCTTTAAAAAATGCCACTAGAACTCCCAAAAATGCTTGTTTTATTTCAAACAAAACATACAAATTCTTACATTATATGCTCATATCAACAACAGGTGATACTTAATAATTGTTTGTTTACAAAACTTGGGGTCGGAATTAAAACTTTTCCGGCCAACAGCCACTAAACAGTCATATTTGAAGCGATACCTTGCGCTGGGTACACAAGTTACCCGCTGACCACCCGTACCTTTTTTTCCGTTGGTGTTAGTACGTCGTGTAACGGAAACAGAAATCTACACACACAAGTAAGACAACACAAGTACACAAGTAACACAACGCACAGTCAGTCGAAACAGACAGAAAACAATCAAAATTATAAAACTTTAGGATTATTTATCCTTCTAATTGCTGAAATCTGGATCACAATCATGAAAAATGACAGAAAATGCTAGCAATTCTTTTTCAAGAAAAAACGAAAAAAAAATGCTTGTTTTCCCAAAAAATGCCGAAAAAAAGCTAGCATGATCGAGAAAGGCCTATCGCCATGTCCGCATTCACAAGTATTTATTTACAACATCGTTTAAATAAACAGTAGAACACGTGGTTCGAATTCTTCTCAAATTCTCTTGAATTTTGATCGTCTAAAATAATAACTTCGATCTTATTGCTATCTGTAGCTCCGTTGAAACGTTGCCGTGACTACTACAATCCACGCTATGAGATTATGCACTAAATTCCGCCATGTTTGTTTTGACCTGCGTCCCCTCAAATAATCCCACAAGCGCTTACGGGGCGACTTCGTCCCCAGGCTATCACTCTTTTCCAAAGTGAGCTACTTGCTATAAGAATTATCAAGTTGCCTCCCCTAGAAAATCTTATCTTCAATAGGAATCTTTTTGGAGTCTTAATTACCTATTTGAAGCCAGGCTGTGAAACTTTTAAAAATTACGTAATCTTAATTTCGCTCATCTCTAAACAATAACACGTGAGTTGCTTTGTGAAGGTTGTTGTAAGTTGCATATTGTAAACAAATTAATTAAAGGGACACAGTCGGCTAATGCACATGCGCATTAGATAGCACTTCATAGCTAATTTGCATATCACAGAGACACGATCTGTTAACAAGAAGTTTAAAAAACTCTTAAAACCGCGCTTTTTTTAACTCTTTTGCGCTCACAAAAACATTACGTAATATTTAGCATCAATGTTTTGCGAGAAAACATTACCCGGAAACAATTTAAAAGATGGTTAGGACTTGTTTCCATATCTCAAACCACCCTTGGATACTTTGTGATGCGTACACAAAGTAAATACTGATTATAGGCCTAAGCACTGAAAATACTGATTAGGGTTAGGGTTAATGGTTGGCTTCTTTATAGCGTTCGGGTTTTCGATTTGGTACTTAATTCGAAACTTTCACTGGGAGCGAATCCTCGGTAGTCTAGTGGTTGGGATAGAAGACTTCCGATCTGGCACGCCCAGTTCAAATCTACCTCGTCACATGGATTTTTTTTTCGTTTAAAATTCAAGAGACTTGCACTTTGACAACATTTGTAGAGCAGAAACTAAGTCTCTGTGTCAAGAAACTTAGAAATTTCATGTGAGTGTAAGTGAATAGGGAGAGGGCGGTTTGAGATATGGAAACAAGTCTTTTATACCTTAAAAAATTGGAAACAACAGAGATTGCGTGATCCAAAGTTGGCTCAGTGCCTGGGTTGTAAGATATTTTATTTATTTTTAAACTCTATGCGAACGTTCAGCTCATGAAACGTGACATAGTTACCGCCGTCATCTTCTGTTACATCACGACCGAATTTCATTACGCGAAAACGTGACTCTGGTTGCCTTTCAGCATATATATGCTGAAAGGCGTATCTGATTACATTCTCTGCATGGCGCGGGTTTAGCGTGATTTGTAATCGGGGAATTTTGTTTGTGTCTAAGGAAAAAATACCTTGACCTTTCAAACGAATATAAATTTACATATGTTAAAAGGATTTTTGACGAGCGCTAAGGCTAAGTTTTAACTTTTTTCCCCAGAAAATTCCACCATAATTGCTGGCGAAGTAAACACGTTCTTACATTTATCACCGTCAGCGTATTTCATGGCCAGACGTCAGACGTAATACCTTTTTAGGAAAGTGAACAGAAAAAAAAAAAAAAAAATTCCAGATTACAAAATCTTCTGTTTCGCATGCAAAACGGAAATACAGCTTAACTCTGGACAATGTCAGCCTTAGTAGCCAGACGCTGGTCCCAAATTAGATGCTTCATCCTTGCAAATGTGCTGCGCCCATCACCGAAGAATTTTGGCCCAAGCTTGACCAAATAAACATTTTTCCCGTCGGCGGCCATTTTTTTGTCTAAACAGTTAATTCGCTAACTTGACAAAGCCCTCCTGAGGAAGGATATGACGAAAAGACCTAAGAAATGGCCTGTAATATGCTAATGTACGCGAAACCTGACTCTCACCTTTCAGATATAGAGGTGTTATGTTACATAGGGTTTGTCTTGGGAAAAACGTCAATAGACATTTTAGTAGGTCATATGTTCCGAGATGAAACGCAGTGCATATTCTAAAGAAGTCCTTGATGATTCATGGATTACTGTAGACACCACATCACTTCATCAACACAAACTATATTATTATGTGACAGAGTCACTTAAGTTTATATTTTCACCTAATTTTATTCTTCAGTTAATTTTATTTTCTGGAATTTGAGTGATTTTGTTTTTCATTTTAGTAATGTTCCTTTTTTCCTTTCACACCGGCCCTGGTTTATAATGTGTAGTTGTATTATTCCAACACATAATATTTCTTGTACCTAATATATTCCTGTTGTGTAGGAGTAAATACCTATTTCCTTTATGTAATTCCTGTTATTGAATCCACTCCCAAACCCTATTTGGTTTTTAGTTATTTTTACATTTTTCCTGGATTCTACTATAAATTTGCTACCATTTGCTCAGTAAGTTCAATTCATTTGCTCAGTAAGTTCAAAAGGGCACGTAGTTCCCGGTGTGGCGGTCTATCTCAAGTTTCACCCTACATTTCATGCATGGGTTGGGTGGGTGAGTGAGATCAAATATGAACTGATAGCGGCAGCGAGAGGCGCGCCTTCACCCCGGGGTCTTCACAAGCTGACGTTCGATCTCACTCAATAAGAATTGTAAACCGCCATATGAGACGATATGTGATATATGGGGTATATAAATACACATTCCTTCATTTATCGCCTGCCTAAAGAGTGCTTCTCCAAGCTGTAGTCATTTTCAAGTCTACCACTGATGTTTAGCTATCAATAGCATTTGGATGTTTCAGTATATTTTTCTTGTTCACTTAAGACGGTCCTAGTTTAGCAAGCTATGTTTCTATTAGTGTTTTTGCAGTTATTATGGTTAAGGTTTTCTTAGTTTAGCCGCATTATTCTTCTGGTTTAGTGCTGTGTTTTATTTATCTACCTTGACCTTTGTCACACAGCATGTAATTTTTCTGTTGTATGATCTGCTATTGTTTTCTCAAGGAGTTACTGTAATATTTTGCTTACCTATTTTCCAAATCATTGTTGCAATGATTTCTGTGCTTTTAGATCCAAATTATCCACTTATAGTTACTATTTCATGATTAAAGTTTCATTACAGTAGTAAATTCATTCAGCGTTGCTATGTTATGCAATACTAGCTCAGTTTGTAATACGAAGCCTAGGCTTTTGTTGAATTCATGCTTCATGTAGCATTCACTATTTTTGATTGTTTCTGTCATGCAATTTCCTTTTCTTCAAGTACCTTGTTAGCCTCCCACGCAGACGTTCTTAGGAACGTGTGACAAGCCTAAGAACGTCTGCGTAGGAGGCTAGTAGTACCTTGTTTGTTTTGTATTTTTGTACGGAATTATATTTGCCTGGAAGCCATTTCTAACTGTTATTCTTACTGTTATCATAATTACTTTTTTGTAATATATTATTAAGCTTGTTATATCATTTAGGTCAGTATTGTAGCTTTGTTTTCCTATTTATTATTTTAGTGTTACTCGTTCCCGTTTTTTTGTACTGTTGCATTCATTTGCTGTGCAATAAACTTGTAAATCTTCCCTCGGATCTATTGTTCTTGCGTCGACCCGTCTTGGTCGTCTTACAATTACACCAACGATATTATTACGATCGCTCTTATTTGGCACATAGTGAAAGTGAACAGTACAAGTTGCGTGATTCAATGGTTACATTGTTTGCATAGCGTTTGTCTGGCGTTATTTGTAATCCGAGAGGTTTGTTAACGTCTTAGGAAAAAATACCTTGACCTTTCAAACGAATATAAATTTACAAATGTTAAAAGGGTTTTTTACAAGCGCTGGTTTTATTTTTTTCCCGAGAAAACTCCACCATTGCTTCTGGCGAAGAGAACACGATCTTACTTATCACCGTAAGGGCATTCCAGTAAACAAGATCTGATTTATCACCGTCAGCGCAAAGTGAGCAAACAAAAATTTCAGATTATAAAATTATCTCCTGTTTTGCACGCAAAACGAAAATACAGCTTAACTCTGGATAATTTCAGCTGTAGTAGCCAGAAACTGGTCCCAAATTACGTTTTCTATCCTTACATTTGTTCTGACGTCAATATCTGAGGAATTTTGGCCCAATTTTTACCAAGTAAACATTTTTCCCGTCGGCGGCCATTTTCTTCATGCATGGTTTAGTTAATTCGCTAACTTGACAAAACTATCCTGAAGGGGGATATGACGAAAAGACTTGAGAAATAGCCTGTAATTGGGTAAGGATGACATCATCCGGTGACGACATTTGGCCGAGCGAGTGGGAGTTCGGGTCTGCTCACCGACAAAAACAAAGACAAAAATAAACCGCGAGCCAAGCAATAACCGCTCGGCCTACGGCCGCGCGGTTAAAAAAAATTAAACCGAAGGCAGAGCAAGAAACCGCCCAGCCAACGGCTGCGCGGTTTAAAAAAAACTAAATAAATAAGCCCAAGGCATAGTCAAAATTTTATTTCAACCGTGTTCACACAAGCGATTTAATGTCAATTCTTAGTGTGCAAAATATGAAAGCAATCTAACGACTAGATTTTTTTGTTAAATAAACAAAAACCATTATTTAAGCCTTGTTTTTAACCAGCCCCGTTGCCATGGCAACAGCACACACCCAAGTCAAAATGCGAGGATAAACATTTCTGTGGTTAACCTTGACTCTAGCAAAAAATTGGCGCCAAAGGATAAATAGTTTAAAAGTTATGGTGAATTAGGCATAGGTACTTGAAAACTGTGTTCGGCCACCTTATTTTATCCTAAAATGTTATATTTAATAATATATTTATGTATTTCTTATCTTTTCTAATGATTAGAAATAACAACAACCAGCTCCAGATCAAACTCCCAAATTCATAAGGTTATTATTATTATTTGATCGCAAAAGTGGTATAGTATGATGATCAGGAAGAAGTTGGTAATCGCTAAAATCAAGGCTAGTTAAAGAGGGAAACTCTTTTTAAATGAAGAGAATTTTGATACTTGTATGGGTTCACGTTTGCTCCTACATGGTGATTAGAGTTGTGATAACTATTCATCCAGATCTGGTTCTTAACGAAAGTCAAATTCAATTTTGTTTTTAATACGCTGCAAGAATACTTTTATTATCCGTATTTGATTGCTCGGTAGCTAGATACTCAGGGTACAGTGTACGCTGATAACTCAGCTAGATACTGTACGGGTGACAGCTAGGCTCTAACTCATTAATTGATACTCTTTTTCTTTTTTCTTTTTTTGTCTTTTCTTTTCTTTTCTTTTCTTTTCTTTGGAGTATAGCTGAATAAAAAAGCATGAAATCCTTGATACACAGTTCACTTTTTCCTTTAATTTTGTACGATTAAGAAGTTCCGAGCTTCTCCGTGGATTCACCGTGATTTAATCCATTCTGAGGGTTTCATTCATGCAGGTGATAAATTCCACTAAGCTTACATGTAACATAGCCTAGCACCTATAAAGCCCCAAAAGTGAGTGGGTCAATGTGATCCAAATCTGAAAATGATCACAACACCTAGGTCTTTGGCATGCACTTTTAATGGCTTTAAGATTTGAACTCACTGACTACGTTCTAAAATGTCTTCTCCTGACTACTTTTGGGCTACCTAATTGAGTTTTTCCGGAAATTTTTTAAAAATTTGAACAACTGAGGGGAATGCAGTCGTCCTCCCGTCTCTTTCGGTCCGTACACCTATGCAGGTGGCAGGTGAACGACGTTCGTTGGACGTAATCAGAACGCACAAATTAGAGAATACATGTTTCCTCTCTAGTTGTCTTTGTTCACCCGATCTTGATTAATCATGAAGAAAGTAATCTTACTTGAGAACGTTTGTGGCTTCGTGTCTGCTTAAGAGGTTTACATAACAGAAGTTGCCTTCATATCACAGAAATGCAAATCATTAACATTCATAGCAGCATGATAGAGTCCCTTCTAAAGCCTCCTATGTTTGTGCACCATTATTTGCACACCTTTTCTAAGGTGAAAGAGTCCTTTGGTTGATAATGGGTGTTACATGTTATTCGGCAACGTGATCTGCATCTTAAATAGAACGAGTGGGAAGATTCTCAGTTTTCGTTGAATACAGTCTGAATAAACAGGTAAGCACATATTTGCAAATACTCTCTCTTGCCTTGTTTGTTCACAACTGTACTTTAAATCAAACAAGGAGAACGTAATTAGAACTTTCAGTCGATTGTGTTTCGGTCATTTCAAAGCCGAAACTAAATATACATCTTCGGACTCAATTTAATCCTAAAATATTATATTTCTTATCTTTGTTCGTGATAAGAAATAACAACAACAACAAGCTCCAGATCAAACTCCCAAATCCACAAGGTTATTATTATTACCTGATCGCAAAAGTGGTATGGTATGATGAAGAAGTTGGTAATCGCTAAAATCAAGACTAATGAAGGAAGGAAACTCTTTTTGAATTAAGACAATTTTTATAAGTTTTATGGGATTACGTTTCCTCCTACATAGTGATTAGAGTTGTGATAACTATTCGCCCAGCTCTTGTTTTTAACGAAAGTCAAATTCAATCTCGTTTTTAATACCCTGCAAGAGTACTTTTATTATCCGTTTTTAATTTCTCGGCAGCTAGATACTGTACGCTAACTCAGCTACATACTATACGGTGATAGGTTATAACTCGTTAATTTATACCGTTTTTCCTTTTTTTTTTTTTGCTTTTCTTTTCTTCGGAGCATAGTTGAGTAAAAAGCACATCGAATCCTTTATGCACAGTTCATTATTTTCTTTAATCTCGTACGATTAAGAAGTTCCAAGCTTCTCTGTGGATTCCTCTTAAGTCAATCCATTCAGAGGGTTTTTATTCATGCAGATGATAAATTCCACTGAGCTTACATGTAACATAGCCTTGCATTTCTAAAGCCCAAAGAGTGCGTGGGTCATTGTGACATTGGCAATGTGATCCAAATATGAAAATGATCGCAACACCAAGGGCTTTAGCCTGCACTGTTAATAATTATATCATAACCCAAGTTATTCTCGCATTTTGATTGGTTCTCGCCTATGATCTATTAGAGTACAGATGCACGATTGACGTCATCGTTACAAAGCTTTTCCCTCTGCCGTTTTAAAATGGCGGAAAGTTTTGAGAATTAGGATAATATTTTACGTGACTGGGGAAAAGATAAGCTACAAAAAAGCCTGCCGAGGCATTAAACAGGTTCGAGAAGCCAGAAAACGAAAGATAAAGCTGTTTCTTTTAGAAAATGATCCAGAAAAAAAAAAAAAATCGAGCAGTCGCAGTTGGCAGTCGAGCGAGACTAAACGCACAAACTTGGACTTGGTAAGCCGAGAACCATTGCTTTACCTCGAATTTAACAAACCCAATAAACAAAATGTTTCTGAGATTAATTTATTCTAAAAATTCAACTTTTCCCAGTGTCAGAACAACTGTTTACACACTGATTGATGTCGGGAATGAAACATCAAAACATCGGTAAAATCGGTAAAATAAATACATAACCTTGCTTTCCGATGCGAATCGTTCCTGTCCGTTTCAGGGCACAGTAGCGAGCTAAGTATAGCTAAACACAGCTCACGGCCAACAGTATCGCAGCTAAAATGTGTCTCCGACAACATATCAAGCTGATTTGAGAATCACCAACCACAGAAGACAAAAATCTCCACCGTCATTTACGCTCCTTTCATTCAAAACTCGAATCAAGTGGCTTCTAGGTTGACCGCAACCACAAGTTTTCCGAGGGTATTTTTTTAACTCCTGTGATTTTCAAAGCAATGTCCAAGCTTTTCGGCTCACTGGGCTGCTCCGATGACAAAAACTGACTTTGTTTTTCCAGCATATTCTTCAAGATTTGTAGATTTCGCAGTTCAATTCTGCTTTCGCTGTAAGTTTTCATACCACTAGGAGCGACGCTCGAGTCATGTTTGACAGTGGCGTGATTTTTCTCGACCAATCACAATTCTTTGCTACGCATAGCAACCAATGACATTGCTTCATTTTGTATAAATCATAGATCACGTCAAATGGCTTTTTTTCGTTTTCGCCAAAGTGGGCAAAGGCGCGGCAAAAGGCCGGCTTTTGCGTTATGTTGAAAGTATTTTGAAATTAAAAAAAAAGGCTTTTCGTTATGATATAAAACAAATCGATTCCATGTTGTCGTGCGTCTGATTCAGTAATAGATCACAGAAGACGTCAAAATGTGGTGAGAACATCAGTGACACACTCGGCTACGCCTCGTGTGCCACTTTTTTGTTCTCACCACATTTTGACGTCATCTGTGATCTATTACTGAACAGACGCACGGCAACATGGAATCTATTTGTTAACTTTAAGATCTGAACTCACTGTGTAAGTTTAGAAGGATTTGTCCTGTTTATGCGTTATTCGTATAGGTTTCTTGCACTAAGAGGTCACGTGACCAATGCCTCCCTTAAACAGCGAGTTGTAATCTTGTTGATACCAGAAATTGACAGAACACATAAAAATTATCTTACACCCGAAATTTGAGAGGAAACGCACTTAAGGGAGATATTTTATGGTACTTTGAGTTTTTCAACAAATTAGTATGATTTGTTTTGGCCGGCATGTTGGAGGGCATACTCTTGCCCTCCAACATGGCGGCCAAAACTGTTTTTTGTTTACATCTCGTTAACATCATCTTGTTTGATAGTTACGTTCGGATGTGCTATAAAAGTTACCAAATCATCTTTTCAACATTTTCCTTGAAGCTTAAGTGCAAAATTTGTGTCAGTAAACGGTAATTCATAATTTTAAAAATCAAGTTTTGGTCAAGTGACCACCTACGGACTTTCTCATTTTAAGCAAATGGTGCAGGTCTGAAAAACCAAATCACTATTATTTTGTTTAAGAGATGACCCACTAATAGTATTTCTAAGGCAAAATCATGTAACTTTATTCATTTTCATGAAAACGATGTCACATGACCCCTTAGTGCAAGTGGCCTATTACCTCGCATTTGTCGAGATTGAAGTGTAGGTTCCATGCTCCATATATGGCTTTTCCAAAACAGAGCACCTGGATTCTTATATCATTTGGCCTTAATTAATTCCGTTTTGACAAGGGAAATGTCGGAGAAAGTAGGCTACAAGCCTGGACTTGACTACTTTCAAAAATGTTTTCCTCCGAGTAGTTTTTATGCGACTTATCAGCGTTATGGCGGAAAATTTTCGAAAATTTCTACAACTGGGGGGAGCTGCAGCCGTATCTTCCCCGTACCCCCGGCCCGTACACCTATGCAGGTGGCAGGTGAACGACGTTCGTTGGACGTAATCAGAACGTACAGATTAGAGAATGCATGTTTCCTCTCCGCTTGTCCTTGTTTACCCGATCTTGATTATTCGTGCAAAAAAAAAAATCTTACTTGAGAATGTTTGAGGCTTCGTGCCTGCTTAAGGGGTTTACATAACCCAAGTTGACTTCATATCACAGAAATGCAAAACCTTAAAACTCATAGCAACATGATAGAGTCCCTTCCGAAGCCTCCCATGTTTGTGCACCATTAATTGCACACTGTTTCCAAGGTGAAAGAGTCCTTTGGTTGATAATGGGTGTTACATGTTATTCGGCAACGTGATCTGCATCTGTAATAAAACGTTTTCGTTGAATACAGTCTGAACAAACAGGTAAGCACATATTTGCAAATACTCTCTCTTGCCGTGTTTGTTCAACAACTGTTCTTCAAATCAAACAAGGGGAACGTAATTTGAACTTTCAGTTGATCGTGTTTTGGTTATTTCAAAGCCTAAACTAAATAGATATCTCCGGACTCAATTTAATCCCAAAATAGGATATTTCTTATCTTTGTTCGTGATAAGAAATAACAACAACAACCAGCTCCAGATCAAACTCCCAAATCCACAAGGTTACTATTATTACTTGATCGCAAAAGTGGTATGGTATGACGAAGAAGTTAGTAATTGCTAAAATCAAGGCTAATGAAGGAAGGAAACTCTTTTTAAAATAAGAAGTCCAGTTTCTAAGTGCATAGAACTTGGATAATATTATAGCTTGTATGGGTCACTTTTTCTCCTACATAGTCATTGGAGTTGTGATAACTATTCATCCAGCTTTGTTTCTTAACGAAACCCAAATTCAATCTTGATCAATACGCTGCAAGAATACTTTTATTATCTTTTCTTTTTGTAATTCTCGGCAGCTAGGTACTGCACGTAGATAACTCAGCAAGATACTGTACGGTAACAGGCTATAACTTGTTAATTGATCTATTTTTCCTCTTTTTCTTTTCTTTTCTTTTCTTTGGAGCAAGGGTATTATTTGAATGAAAAGGTACATAGAGAGCGAATAAAGGACAGTCCTTTTAGTTAACACATCAAATCCTTCATACACAGTTCATTACTGATTTCCTTTAATTTTGTACCATTAAGAAGTTCCGAGCTTCTCTGTGGATTCATTTTAATTCAATCCATTCAGAGGGTTTCATTCATGCAGATAATAAATTCCGCTAAGCTTACATGTAAGATAACCTAGCATCTCTAAAGACCCAAAGGCGCGTGGGTTATTGTGTCATTGGCTGTGTGATCCAAATCTGACAATCAAAACTTTTGAAAAGGTTCTCAGTTTTCGTTGAATATAGTCTGAACAAACAGGTAAGCAAATATCTACTAATACACCATTGTGCTTGTTGACAATCTTGCTTTAAATCAAACACTGAAAGAGAACGTAATTTGAACTTTCAGTGGATCGCTCTTTGCTGATTTCAAGGGGGAAAACTGGATAGAAACTTAAACACTTTTAAACGATCTTCAGTTACAGAGGCACATAATTTTCTGATAGCTTTCTCCCCGGCTGAGTAAAGAAAGCAATACATACAGAGGATCTAATATCCCGGTCATACGCTAGATAAGGTACTGTCTCATTCCGTGCTAACAGCAATTGCATTTTGCTTCAAAAAGAAAAGTTTGACCATGTTTTTCTCTTTGGTTGTTGTCCCCCTGTTTCTTATCTCATGCAGAGCTGATAGCGATCTTGATCCCAATGATGGTGATCTTGATCCCAATAATAAAGGAGAGGACGAGATGGAGCTTGCTGTGGTAAGTCTGGCTTTAAATAAACGTTTTGGTAACAAGGATAACAATTCGGTAAATCAAGTATAGTTTTTATTACTACGCATTAAAGGGAGCAAAGTGGAATACCAGCTCTTATTTTCAGTTTCTTTTGTTAACTAAGACAGTATTAGCTTGTATTGGCTTGGGAATTTTTTTTTCAAGCCATTCCTTAGTGGTGCACCCCCTACTGAGAAAAATCCTGGATCCGCCCCTGTAAGACCTTGCTGTATCATGTTTGAGAAAGGTGCTGTTACTGATCAAAGTTTGCACTTTAAATTTCTGTTGTTTCTCATTAATAACATGGGCAATCAATTCGCATTATTCGTCTTACAACTGTAGCGGTTGTCACTTAAAAGCAAAGCAGTAATCGACTGCGAAAATGAGTCATTTTAGCTATTGTTTTTTTCCATTTACGCAGCCATGCTCCGTGTTGTTCAAAGGCATTTAAAAACGTGTAAACAGTTTGCTTGTTTCCATAGAGGTATAGGAAAATAACGTACGACGTGAGTTCGAATTTTCTTGTTTTCCCTTTTCGCTCCCAATAACAAAATCAACGTAGAACTATTAGGGGCAGATCCAGAAATTTCAGAAAGAGGGGGCGGACTCCCCAACACCCTCCAACAACCCCCCTCCCCCCCTCCGCCGAGTGAACACTTCACTTCAACCTGATTGTATAATTATAACAACACGTGAAGGACCGTTAGAAGGGTTGGGGTCGTACAAAAACGTTTTGAAAATACAAGAAAAAAATGGCGCCACGGCCCCAGCGACCCCCATGGCCCCCTCAGCCCCTCTCCTAAATCTGCCTATGGCTATTATCACAGTTCAGTGCGTTACATCATATAAATAGCTCTGAGACTTAAATCTAGCTAGGTCGAGTTAAATTTTGGTCACGCTTTACACACGGGAAAGTAATGGGATTTCGTAAACAATAGATACTCACATTTGATATAAACTGAATGGCCTAACCTAAGTAGAAATTGCTTTCTTATAAAACAGGGACCGTGAAAAAATGTAACCCAACAAACATCATGGTTCCTCGACATTTCATGTTTTAAAACCTTTACGTTTCCTTTGATTCTTGCAGAAATATCTGAGTGACTACCACTACATATCACCATCCAAATCAGGAAACCACGACGTTGGTGAAGCACTTAAGAAGTTTCAGCACTTTTTCGGTCTGCCTGAGACAGGAGAAGTGGATGAAGAGACGCTGAACGCTATGAAGAAACCGCGCTGTGGAGACCCAGACCTTGAAGACGAAGAAAGTCGGTTCAAAAGATACGATGCCGTGAGGTCTTGGTCCAAGACAAGTTTTAAGTGGTATTTCCAATATTCTGGTGAAGACTTGTCGGAGTCAGATCAGCAGAGAGCCGTCCGAGATGCCTTTGCAAAATGGAAAGGTGCCTGCAATGCGCTTTCCTTTACTCAAATAACTGACGCTGGCAACACTGACTTTGATATCAGGTTGAGGAAACTTTTCTTTTTTGTGTGTGTTTTGTTAAGTCTTGCTTTTGTTTTGTTTGTTTTTTTTTATCCTGTATTTTGTTTCTTTTGCTTCTTGGTAGGAAAACTTGATAGTGTTAAACGAGATGTTTCAAACATTTTGAACCGCTTTATTCAAGTTCGTGTATATTGATATAATTGCAAAAATTTATTCTACTTCAGTAACAGCGAGGCTAAGCGCTGACTGTCTAAATAGACCAGATAATTGAAGATAGCTTGATGGATACTTCAATATGATGATGGATATTACATAGAGATAAACATACATAAATAATTATACTTTTTTAAAAGTCAGGTCTGAATATGGCAACCTCAAGGCAGGTGTGGACCTACCATAAAATATAACTAACGTAATATTTTACTTGATGACTTTGGGGATGGCATTCTATACCAAGGAGCCCCTATACCTTACGCCTATTATTATTATAACGAAGATCTTAAAATGTAAAAAAAAAAAAACTGGATTTTTAAAATGAATCAATCAAGCCTCTTTTCTTAATTTTATGTGGTAGAGAGACCTGGAGGCATTTTTAAATTTTCTTTTAAAACACTGTAAGGATGAAGTGTCCCTGATGTCTTTGGGGATGGCATTCCATACCATTGGGCCCCTATACGTTACTCTATTTCTGCCAAGTTCATTATTATACCGTATTAGTGAAAAGTCACTCAAAGGCTTGCTGTATTATGAACTACGTACCAGCCATTTAAAATTTAAAATTATAAAAGAGTAGAAGCAATCATATCATTGTGTACTATCAAACAGTAACGTAACTACGTGCTCAAGAGTTTTGAAATGTTTTCCTATTGTTTTTTGTCACAACTCTATCTCTTATTAACTACTGACCCATGCCGTACAGTGCTTTATCGGGTTATGGTTCTCACTGAAGGTTTGAAGATCACGAAAGAAGTTTAAGAGTTACTAGGGGCGGAGCCGAGAGCAGCTCTAGGGTTTTGAGTGAGCCATTGGATTATGATTAACGCTTACGTAGGCCGGGTGTGCGACTTTGCTAGTTATGTTGCAATTCCATTCAGTGAAGTGAAATGAGCCTATGTCAGTCAACCTAGCCCTTGAATGTGATGCAATGTTTTAAATCGCTTTGCAACAGCACTTATCTTTTATAGAGTAGATCGCGCAACATTTCTGTAACAACATTTGTGTTTTGTCAGATTTCTCAACCATGATGGAAGAGGAAATGTCTTAGCCTATGCGTATTTTCCAAGTGATGGGCGAATCCGTTTCGACGAACAAGAAAATGGTCTTTTTCAGGAAGCACCGGTGGGTGGTGGTTATGGACTCATACGGATGCCCAGTCAATGATCTATGTTGCTACTCGTGAGATCGGGCACGCGTTAGGCCTGGGGCACTCCAATGTTGGCGGCACCGTCATGTGGCCCACAGCCAGCCTTGGAAATCCTAATTTGCACTCTGATGACATCGCTGGGATAAGAGCCTTGTATTCGTGTAAGTAATTATGCTCTTAACATACACAGTGACTGGGTCTAGACGACTGCTTTATATATCGAACGTCTCTGCAAAATGCGTTCATTTATGAGTATCCAAACACGCTGACAAGCAAATTAGTGTTATCATAAGTATTTTAAACAGCTTGACTTAAAGAAAAAGAAAAACAATTTTTCTGAGCATAAATAAATTGAACAATTTGCTTGTCAAAATTTTAGTTCCATGTCCCGGTAGTAAGGGAAAATCACTGCTTGGATTATGTCACTACAAGAGAAAATGAACATAGTCTCTTGGTCACTATACGGTGTACATTTATAAACCCTTCGATTATAAATTATTTTACAGCTATGAATTTTTTAACTAACAATGTATTTCCTCGTTGATATTTTGTTAATTCTTCTCAATCGCAGGTTAATCAGGTCGCTGTGAAAGTGTACGTCCGTGTCAGTGATCAGCATTCCCGAAGTACAAGATGAAAATGGAACATTGCTTTAATTTGTTGACGAATTTTTTCAAATAAGTCAATAAAATATTTGCAATGTTTCAATATCTGTGTGCTATTCATTTGGTTTTAAATTAACCGTCGAGGAGGTGTACTAGGACGCTAAAAATACTATCAAACATCGGTTATGGGGCGCTAAACCAACTGTACGTACTGTCAAGGTAGTGAGAACTGAGCTGAAGGAATGGAAATAAGTGTTCCTTGTTCAATGCCAAAGCTAACTTAATTTACATAGAGGACTCTTGAACACTTGACACAATTTTTTTTTTCCATGGAGACCTTCACATAAACGAAATAACTAACATCTTTACGATGTGAAATGGATAACTGCTTTTGTTTATATGAAAAGCTCTCGATCATGGAAATTTAAAGTCAAGTGTTCATGGTCTGTTTTCATCACCGTCAGGTGGGACCGGGAACTTCGAGGTCTCCGAAATATGATTTGAACGTTCCGTTATTAAGAGGTGATGGTGCAAAGCCATTGATACGCGCGCATTGATTTTTGTTTGGTTCTTCCAGACCAATCTATGAAAATAATAAGATTTTCTAGTTATATTCCTGGATGATTTCTCGCTTGTTTTTTGTTGTTGTTGTTGTTGTTGTTTTGATCTCGACAAGTCTCAAACTCAACAAATTATTATCAATAAAAAAATACCTTTTATTTCATGATTCTGCATTCCATTTCTTTGTGGAACCTCGAGTTATGTCAAATTAAACATGAATTTTACTGTCCAATGAGAATCCAGCAATCTTACATCTATTTTGAACAGGTATGATAAGACTCTTCCACCATTCCCATTCTCTGATACCATTGCCCCTTCCCCGCCCACCGCTTAAACTTTCCCTTAACCTGTTAACAACGCTTATGCCTCTAATCGACTCTAAGCCATTGTTTATTTCTCTTTCTTTTACAAGACTTCTCTTTCTTACTTGAAAATTTGTTTACTTCTTTCAAGTGACATGCAGTTCTCTTGTTTCTATTTATGTAAGAAAAAGAAACTTTTAGTTTTGTTTTACTTTTCAAGAAAGTCAAACAATTCGCTTGATCAGTCTTTTTCCTTGTTTGTTCTCTGAGCTGAAAATTATTGAGGCGCATTTATATTCACCAATAACCACTGAACCTGAGGAGAATAACTGTTTGAGTGTAAATTTCAGAGGTCAAACACAGAATAACGGACTAAAATATTTAAAAAACACAGAGGAAATTGTTCGTTTGCATACACGTATGCAGCGTAGTTTTAGTAATAAGCTTACATGTACATCGGTTGTGAATCAATTTACACATCAAGTTCGGCAATAAAACAAACAAGCGAAACGCTACGAAAAAAATTTCATCCCATACCTTTGTTATATCGTTGTTGACTTCTTTCACACCTGTCATCATTGTCTAATCAAAGGCTCCTGTTAGCAGCTCGTGGATGAATGTTTCCTGTTGCCTCTGTTTCAAAAGGAGTCTTCATGCGAAACCTTTGACATAAAAATGAGTTAATGAACCTGTAGGCGGAAGTCATATGAATGGTTTTGAACTTGGACTCGTTTTCATACAGAGGTAAAAGGCAACTCGGAAATGGTCTCCTGGATGAATATAGAAAAGGTAGGTGAATAAAAAGAGAAGAGTAAGTTATCATTGTAGAGTTGTTCTTGGTACTGCAGTGGAAAACAGGACAAGAAACATCAGGTTGTCAAATGTGATAGATAGGTTCTGATGTCGAAATATGGCTGTTTATTGACACCCTTTAAGTGGTTGAATTCGTTTTCTGGTGCAATCGGTTTATAGGAAATAATTGTTTATTACATATCTTTCAACTCCAAATCACCGACCGGTAACTTCAAAAGCCATGTCAACTGCTATCTGTCAACAAAGAACACTCTTTGCTTCTCTCATCTCCCCTTGCAGGATTATTTTTCTGAGCATGAGCAGATACAGTGTATGCGGGCAAAAATTACACATGCGTTTCAGGATGTCCGTGATTTACGGACATCCGGTAATTGCTCTACCACGTGACCGGAGGCTCTGGGGAAGAGAATGAGCGGATGCAACCGACGTGCATGTGCATTGTCTCATTTTGGGGGAAATTTGCTTCCGGCAGCCTTATCAGCGCTAGCCGTAGCCATTTGCTCAGACTCCCTCTTCATATCCGAATGGTAGCGTTTCACTTTTCAAGCCGTTCTAAGGACTATTTTCCTGTTCTTCAATCGGATATCGATCAGTCGATGGCATGAGAGTTGTGTCATAGCCTGCATTTCTTCTCTCTTTTTTTTACATATACCTGCACCAAATAGACACTCACAGGAGAAAAAAATTATCCCAATTCAGATTATGACTCCTTTCCACGACAGTCTCATTTGAACTTCAATAATGGAAGAATGATAATGGAAGAATCCAAATCCAGCTCACAGTAGTCCGAAAGAACAGTTTATGCTTCAAAAAGCAAGGAAAATTACTTCATCGGGATCGACAATTCAACAACTGTCGTCTGACCTTGGAATCGAGGTCTGTAACGCGTTTGGGTCTTCCAAACACGACAAATTGATGTAAACATCAAAGTGTTTGTAGAAAATATGTGTCAAAGTATTAATTTAGGGTAGAGCCGCGATCCTTATTACCTTGGACTTTTTCAACACTACAGCAAGAAAGACCAGCAAGCTGAGGACCATTTCGTTTTTCTATGTAGCGTGACGCTGGCAATAGATGGGGTAAGTTCTGCCTACCTCGCCAAGTAAGCATTTGTGGAGTTTGAAATGTTTACCCACGGTGATAACGATTGTTACAGCTTGCAGGATAGTTATTCTTAATTGCAGTTCAACTAACTGTCGGTGTATACTTTTTAAGCGAATTCAGGATTACTTTTGCAGCAGAAAACCGAAAGAAAGGTATATTCGCCGGTAAAAAAATGTTCCCTGAAAGACTGGAACTCTCTGATTGTATTCCTCACAGTCAAAGTTCAACAAGAATCCACAACGGTGTAAGATCTAAGCTGAATTACAGGATCAGATTATTTGTTTCATTGTGTCCTTAGCTGCGTGTCGCACTGTTCTGATCCTCCAGCAGTAAAGTTTCGGGTTTAGAGACGAATTTAGGTACATGAGAGTTAATGTAACGTGGAAAACCAGTGCAAAGTATTTGGCCGTATGTGATGAGCATAACCCGCAAAATGATAAACTGAATATAGCAGATCATGACCAATGCCCACTGCACCCATAATGCGCTGGAAACTGACTTCTTATATCGTGCAATATTCAGAGGTACTTGTCTTTCGCCATTTTGTCCTTGTAGAACACTTGAATCTAAAGCTGATGCTCACGAAGCCTGAAATAAATTTTGGTGTAGGAGAAGACAGAGGCTACTACTGAAAATTTGATTACCGCAAGGGTTACACCTAGGGCAATACTAATATTCCAAAAGAACATTGATCCGCATGACAAACGAATCAACCAAGAGCAAATGATAACTGCACGAACTCGTGCTAATGTTACAATATGTCTGTATCGTAGTCCAGATAACAGGGCTTGAAGCCTGTCCACGCTTATAGCGTTGGATGTTAGAGCCGAAACGCTACATAAAGTGTAAATTGAAGCTTGAGATATCTTTTATGTGGTAAATAACATACCAGTCCATCCCAGTTGTTACAGACGACAATAGTGAAACAGTGAAAAGCGGTTGCAAAATAATTCCAACAAAGAGATCGGTGATCGCCAGACATCGAAACAAAAGATTTGTTGGTGGATGAAGAGAAGTCTCCTTACGAAGAGCAACGAGGATCAGAGCATTGCGCAGTGATGCAGTGATGGATAAGAAAATGTTGAAGGCTGAAAGTAATTCCACTACGCTCGTAAGCTGTATTAATGCGCTTGATTATTGGTTCATCTTGTAAGTGTATTCTCTGTCTATGAACTAAAATCCTCTTTGCGCTGGAGTGTAAACGCTGTCTAGAGTAGGATCGATGGAATCTTTTGCTTGGATAGATATTGCAGCTGTAAGCAGTTCGCATTGACTGAAACAAAACCTGTCGAAGTAAAATAACCAGTGCCATAAGCCTAGCTTGGTACCCACTGTAGCTAAAAAAAAACTCTTCCAGTCAATGGATTGATTCATCACGTATTGCCCCTCCTTTTCATATCACTTTAATTTTGCCCGTGCTACAAACACGTCAAATGCAGTCTAGGTGAAATACAGCGTGTCTTTATGGCAAGATTGTTTTCGGGTCATTTGTCTTACCGATTTCAAAATTTTTAAGTCAAAATTTTACGAAGGAGCACAGCGAGGGTAAAACATATATATTTTCTAACACGATAAAGTTACCTAGACAAATGAAAAAAAAAAAAACAAAACAAAACAAAACAAAACAAAACAACGCAAAGGAAACATGAATCAATAAACAAACAAATTGATTAACTGGTATATGTTATGTTTATTTGTTAATCAATTTACTTGTTTTGGTCAAGTTAGTTACACAGTTTCATGTTGTGGACTGTTTTGATTAGTAGTCATAGAGGGTCAGAATTAAGCCTTGTTACTGCGTTCCCTTGCGTTCCGTGTGCGTTCCCTTTGCATTCCCTCAAGAAAGTGCGTTCCCTTTATTAATATGCATAACGGTCGAGTCCATGACGTCATCTATTGTTATAACGTAGGGAAAGAATGCGTTCCTCCATACTAATGAAGTATCTAGCTAGCTAGGTAAAAATGCGTTCCTCCATACTAATCAGCGTCGCTCTAAACAATAAAAACAATAAGGTTGCCCGGTCTTGCCCGATCGCTTTTGACCCTGATTGGTTTATGAAAAAAAAATATGTTATGTGTTAAAATTATAAGCGCGAATTTTAACGAAAGCGCTATCGTTCTTGTAATCGCTTTGCTGCGAAAGTCTATCTCCGAAACTTTAAGTTTATTCGAAACGTTTATCATGAAGATGGTTTTTTTTCACTAGCGGCCATGTTTTTTTAAACTGCTTTGACCGCTTGTTTAACTGTCCGTGATTCGGAAACGCTGACAACCACAAATGTTTTGAAAGCGTAATAAGGTTCTCTAGCTTTCTTTGAAAACTTTCTCCGATTTTCGAAACGTTAATTTGCCCGGACTCTTTTAACCCCGATTGATTTAGGTAGAAGCTATCATGCTTTTATTCTCAGCTTTGCTGACGAGAGAGAGAATTAATTCTTAGCTAACTGCTCGAGTTTTCCGCTCCGTTAGTCACGCACTGAACTCCACTCCCTAGATTTGCATACTGACAAAACTCGAACGGAGAAACCCATGGGACAGCTCTATCATTGAAATGACAACAATAGAAGCTCGGACCGCTAATTAAGTGTCAACACGCGACAATAAATATGTTTGAACAACTTGTTTCTTTTATTACGTTTATGAGCGAATACAAAAAAAATTAATACACAGAGATTTGAAATGCATACACGAAAATTACAACTGAACAAAACTGAGTAAAGTATTAGGAAATCAATCGTCTTCATCTTCGCTTGGAGGATAATGAGTCCTTTTTAAAGTGTTTGAGTTAATGTGTTTCACCGCGTGGCAGTCAGCGCACCAAATAAATCCATCTGCCAAGTGTTTACGATCAACAGGAATTTGATGTACACATATCGGACAAATCCTATAACCATCATGCCAAAAACATCTAGGGCATTTGACTACTGCTCTTTCGTAAACGTTCTCTCCGTTGCAATAGCAGCAAAGACCTTTTCCTTTAAGCAAAATCTCTGAATTTTCTTCAGGTTCCAGATCTGGGTTTTCTGATTCTTGGTGTTCACTATATTCAGACGCTGTCTCTGTGCCTTCTTCATTATCACTACTTTCGGAGACCATTTCTTCATCACCAGCCTCACTGTCTTTATCGCGATAGGCTTGTTCTTTTTCCAATAGTTCCGCCAAAATTCTCTTATTTTGTATCAAACGCTTATCGATTCCTAACTCTGCCAACCCATCGATAAATGTTTTGAGGGCTCGAGGTTTAACAACATCGTCGTTATGGGGGAGTAACACATATTCGACCAGCTCTGAAATGTTCGTCACTGGTATTATTCGCTGGTTTCGGAGTAACTGTCCGCGAGGTGTCCAAAACAAGATATCTTTGGAAGCCGCCATGCTGTGTAATAGATCGGAGGCCTTTAGTCGGGAAACCCGTTGGGACAGACTTTCTAAAACATCTTTAATTCGAGGTTCTTCGTTATCGCTTTCCTCGTTTTCACTTGCGTTGTTGTCTTCATAATCGCTCTCTTCCTCTTCATCCCAGGCGACTTTTCTCTTCATATTGACCTGCACTCGTTAACGTCAAGAACCAACTGATTATACTACAGACTAGATCGCGACGTTTTATAACATTAAGGGCCCTATGCTAGTTAGAACCGGGATTAGCAAATCTTGTATAAATCCTCCACCTTCTTGAGCAAGAATATACTTTTTTTTCCTGTAAGGAACACTTGATTCAACGAGACTAACAAGGGCATCTGCATGCTTTTTTAAGTTGTGCTTCACTTCCTTAGAGACCGGTATGTTTCCATGAAGTAGATTAAAAAGAATCTGAACTAATGCGTGTATCTGTTCTGGAGTGGCTGTCTCTAAAAGAAACTGACGCTGATGTTCTGGGCAACAAGTTAAGAGATGAAGGAAAGGTAGGTTGTTCTTTACTACTCGAGACATGGTCGTAAAATGAGTTAAAGATGACAGGCATCGGTATTTTATAATTTTTTCCAGGGAATCCCACTTAAATTTACGACCAAAGTTGAAAGTCGTCTTCGTCCTGATCCAACACAACTGTTTTGCGTTTCTTGAACGGGGGTAAACCACGAAACTGCACTTTCCTTTTTGTAGATTTTCGACCACTCCCAGCCTGAGGTACTAGTCCACCAATAGCTTCTCTACTACGCTTCGCCAGCGCTGTGTTAACATTATTTCCTTCCAGAACATCTTGGGCCACTTGGACCCCTGTTTGTAATGCCTTTTTGCCAAGCACTTTAGCGCCTTGCTGTAAATGAGGCATCGCCCAGCGAAACAGCCCTTTAAATATGGAACCTAAGCCATACCCCTGCTGAAATCGGGCTCCGTGAAAAGCCGGTAAATTACCTCCTTTTTGCTTAGCTTGGTTTAAATAGTATTCTTCGTACAACTTGTGATTTGGAGTATAAAGTTTCTTCATCGCGTTTAAAAATTAGCGGGTCTCCTCTGACAGAAATGAAGTGTAAGCAACACTTTACCAAGTTCAAATGGGACAGTTTCTCCTGTGTCCCGCTTTATATAGTTTTCGATATGATGATAGAACAATAGGAGGAGGAGGAGGAGGGAAAACAATAGAATTGAGGAGGAGGGAGGAGGAGGAGGAGGAGGGAAAACAATAGAATTGAGGAGGAGGAGGAGGAAAACATAGAGAGGAGGAGGAGGAGGAGGGAAAACAATAGAAATGTGGAGGAGGAGGAGGAGGAGGGAAAACAATAGAATTGAGGAGGAGGAGGAGGAGGGAAAACAATAGAATTGAGGAGGAGGAGGAGGAGGGAAAACAATAGAATTGAGGAGGAGGAGGAGGAGGGAAAACAATAGAAATGTGGAGGAGGAGGAGGAGGAGGCGGAGGGAAACTATAGAATTGAGGAGGAGGAGGGAAAACAATAGAATTGAGGAGGAGGAGGAGGGAAAACAATAGAATTGAGGAGGAGGAGGAGGGAAAACAATAGAATTGAGGAGGAGGAGGAGGAGGAGGAGGAGGGAAAACAATAGAAATGTGGAGGAGGAGGAGGGAAAACAATAGAATTGAGGAGAAGGAGGGAAAACAATAGAATTGAGGAGGCGGAGGGAAAACAATAGAATTGAGGAGGAGGAGAAGGATGGAAAACAATAGAATTGTGGTGATTGAAGGCTATATAAATGTAAAACATCATACACATTTTGTCAGTTTAACTAAGCTTTGAGTGAGTTGACATGAGTTGGTCCTGTCCTGTTTGTCAAAAGGAGTTTTCTAGAAAAGATAATTTGCAAAGACATTTGAACAGAAAACATAGTAATTCCAATTTTGCTCCAGTCATACCGATGGCTCAAGAAAAGTGTCAGCGGTTTCAGTTTGAACACCCGTTCACTTGTATGGTGGCTGGGATGACGGATCAGGCAAGACTGTCTGGGTCCAATCGCTGTTGACCCAGGCTTACAGAATGATTAACCTTCCTCCCGAAAAGATAGTGTGGTGTTACTCGCAGTGGCAGCCCGCTTATATGGAAATGCTAGTCACCATACCAAACATAGAATTTGTCAAGGGAATCCCCACGGCTTTAGAACAAGATGCTTATTTTAGTGTTAACAAACGGAATTTAATCGTCTTTGACGATCAGATGATTGATGCCGGCAAAGATCAGAGAATCGTCAATTTGTTTACAAGAGGATCCCACCATCGCAACCTGAGTGTCATTTACATCGTACAGAACGTATTCCATCAAGGAAAAGGCAGTCGCAGCATTAGTTTAAATAGCCACTACTTGGTGTTGTTCAAGAATCCTCGAGATAAGCTGCAAGTTTTGACTCTAGCCAAACAAATGTATCCCGGGCGAACCGATTTCTTCCTAAAACAATATGAAGAAGCTGTAAGAAGGCCCTATGGGTATCTTTTGATCGATTTGAAAACTACAACTCAAGATGACTGTAGGCTGAGAACAAACGTGCTCCCTGGAGAAGAAGGATTTAATCAAGCAGCGATGGAAGAAAATATCCCTCAGGAGTTACTAAGATATCTGAAACAGCAAAATCTTTCATCAGACCCTCTTCTTCCAACCATGCAGCGATTACAAAGCGGAATGGATGTCACTCTCTCTCGCAGAGACCTCGGAGAAGATGAGAAAGCTAAACAGTTTCTACAGCTGCAAAACAGATACCTGACTTTCAAACAACAATTGAACACACACACACCACTTCCAGCTAGAAATAAACCTCAAGAGATGAACACCAGTCAGCCGGAAGTTAATTTGCCAACAAGTCCAGGAGATTCTACAACGGTAACAGCGCCCTCTACGCCCCTAAACCCCTTCAACGTGGCACCAAATTTAAATCAAGGGACCGTCTTACAAGGACCTACGGCAGTAACTCCGTTAAATCCTGTCATACTGACCCCTCCTCCCACAGTAAAATCACCGTCACCAATGCCCTCACCGCCAAAGAAAAGGCAGCGGATTCATTTTGTAAATTACTTAGACGATGATGAACCGATTCAGAAACGGCGATCTCGGCGCCTTAAAAGTCAAAGCCATCCTTACAAATACGCGAAAAAAGGAGAAAGTTAATAATAAATAAAAAAAACCCGCAAGTTCCCAGTGAAGATAAAGACTGAATTTATTCGTCATATTGTTGTTACTGGATCATGCCCGCATAGAAAGAACAAACTGTAGTACTTGACGAGTTAGAGCTCAGAGAGTTGTAAACACTGAGTTAAAATGGATTGCGATAAACGTCTTTGAAAAGCACTTGTTCATTTTCTCGGTCTTAAATATTTAACAGTTGTTTTGTGTTGTCTATTAGGTTCATAGACCAAATAGAAATCAATTTAATTCGCAATCGTAGATTTTTATAATGACTGAGATGTATATTTCGTAGTTGTTGGAGCTTTCGTTGTCAATAAATGTATTTTTATTCATTTCAAATCTCTGTGTATTTGAATCATATCGCTATTAACAAGTAATAATCAAGAAACGTGCTGTTCAAAAATATTTATTGTGGCGTATTGACAATTAATTAGCGCTCCGAAGTGCTATTGTTGTCATTTCAATGATAGAGCTGTCCCATGGGTTTCTCCGTTCGAGTTTGTCAGTATGCAAATCTAGGGAGTGGAGTTCAGTGCGTGACTAACGGAGCGGAAAACTCGAGCTCTTAGCTAAGAATTTAATTCTCTCTCGTTAGCAAAGCTGAGAATAAAAGCATGATAGATTCTACCTAAACCAATCGAGGTTAAAAGATCCCGTTTCGAAAATCGGAGAACGTTTTCAAAGAAAGCTAGAGAACCTTATTACAATTTCAAAACATTTGTGGTTGTCAGCGTTTCCGAATCACGGACAGTTAAACAAGCGCTCAAAGCAGTTTAAAAAACATGGCCGCTAGTGAAAAAAACCATCTTCATGATAAACGTTTCGAATAAACTGAAAGTCTCGGAGATAGACTTTCGCAGCAAAGCGATTACAAGAACGATAGCGCTTTCGTTAAAATTCGCGCTTATAATTTTAACACATAAGAGATTTTTTCCAATCAGGGTTCATTATTAACGGGCAAGCTTAGGCAACCTTATTGTTTGTATTGTACTAGAGCGACGCTTATTAGTAAACCTATACCGAATTAGTATGCAGGAACGCATTTTACCTAGGTAGCTAGACACCTCATTAGTATGGAAGAACCCAAGATTATAACAATAGGTGATGTCATTGACTCGACCGTTATGCATATTAATAAAGGGAACGCACTTTCTTGAGGGAATCGAAAGGGAACGCACACGGAACGCAAGGGGAACGCAGTAACGCGGCTTAAAATGCTGACCTACTACTACTTTGATTATTATTCACAAATTTCTGGAGGTTGTGCTTTCTTGTGTTATGCCATTTACCACGTCTTTGTCTGAATGAAGGTGGTACGCCGCTGCCGCATGTAATTCACTGTCTGATGTAAGTGAATTTACTCTCAACAGGAAGGCTTTAAAGGCTGTTATTTTCCTGCGTTTGGAACTTTCCTGCTGATAGCGAGATAAGCGGACAGTCTTCATCCATCATCTTTGTTGGTCTGTGTTGTTTATATAGCCCAAATAACTGGTGATATGTACATGATAGCGCTCAGGATTACCAGCTTATCAACCATCTTAGGTTTTTTTTCTCTGGTGGACATATTCTTGGCTTTTCACCTGAGCGTGGTTTTGTTTGGTACTCATTGGAAAACTTGTCATTTGTCTTAATTTTAAAATAATACTGACATAAGGCTTGCTTGGTACATTCGATAAACATTTTAGAACTAAAACCTCTATTAATTACTCTTTACATCTCCTGATCGTTTTTTTTTTTTTTACTGCACAAACTGTTGCCTAACTCTGACATAGTATTATTTTACGGCAAGATCTAAGGAATGTCAATCTGCATTCTATACCTGCTCTGTCACAGCACGGGACGATTATAGTCATCTGGGTTGTTGCCAAAAGTGTTCTGTGTTTCTTTTATTTTTTCTGCCTATTATATAGACTGCATGAAAAAAAAAGGGCGACTTTAAAGAAAAATATGTAATGTGTCTCTCAAATAATCTAAATAAATATCAACTGTGCTCCATTTCGCAACTAGAACAGAGACCTGAAAAAAATTCAGGCTCTGAGCGGGATTCGAACCCAAGACCTCTGCGATGCCGGTGCAGTGCTCTCCCAACTGAGCTATCAAAGCCACATGAGAGCGGTCGTATACGGGTTAGCTCTTTATATGTGGACGTTATACTTGGCCCAAGTATAGTAAAGAGTGAAATAAATTTTGTCCATAGCAGCAACTGAGTGATGACGGTCATTAATGCAAGTGCGGCCATAACACTACTAGAACAGAGACCTGGAAATTTTTTTTTTCAGGTCTCTGTTCTAGTAGTGTTACGGCCGCGCTTGCATTAATGACCGTCAACACTTTTTTGGGCAGAATTAATATCTTGTGGCACTCTATAGGCTCGATGCAATAAGCATATTCTGAGTAAAGCGTCTTCTATTTGATTGTAAATTTTAACAATAAATAGGTGAACATAATTGCAAAACATCGTACACTGCTCACCAGCGCCAAGTTTACCAAAGTGTGCTTCGGTCAGTTCCTGGAGTTGTGGCCAGCAGACACAGTAGTTGTTGCATTAGTGTTATTCAATACTGCAAGGCCTGGATTGTTCTCCACGTCGTTCACTTCCCCTCACAAGCAACAGGATATAGACGAAATGTAGCTCATCATTTCTTTACATGGCCAGAATTTGTTTCAATGTTGTCGAGCAAAACACATTTAGCTAAGACATGGTAAGAATCCATCCCCATTGAACATGCGATAAAGTATCCTTCGCTTCCTCGACCGTTATTGTTCAACTTATGTCCCCATACTCGCAGTTAATATTGTCCTATCGTTAACAAACAGCTCTAGTACAGTTAAGTTCAGTAGTTTGACTGCATTCACAGCTGCTCAAAATAATTTCACAGCAGTAGAAGTACGTGCATGCGATTTACATGATAGCAGTACATCGAGTCCAATAACTGACACTCGTTTGGGTAATTAGAAGGTGAGTTCTTGCGAAAGCAGATACTCAGTTCTCCCGTGCAATCCACACTGAACACTAGCCGAGCCTGCTTGAGAAACAAATCGTTTGTATCGGCGGAATGTATCGGCGAGGATCTAAATGCAAATAACAGAGAATACATGGTTCTCGAGGGCAGCGAGGGAAGAAAGATAATATCTAACAACTAGTGAGACAATCTCAGATAGTGCAGAGTGTTATGCAGGTCTGTCAGTACGTTTTGAGTCATCTACTGCCTGTATGTAACTTGTTACTTCAACATGTTTAAGGCCCAAAAATAACTTACAATTAGTGTTTGTCAAGACGGTTTTAAATTTCACTGTGGTGTTTTACGTTGAATTTTGATCATTTTAAATTCATTAAGCCATTGAACCAGCAAACGTGATAATTTTATTTTTTCAATGCCAACATTTGTAACTTGATACTTTTGTTTTCGTCGCAAAGTTTGTAACTTGATACCCTTGTTTTCTCAAAAACATACAAAGGCAGATATGCTCGCCTTTTTCCTGCTGGAAAAAATGAAATTATGTTATTGACTTATGAAAAAAATGGAAGAGGAATGATTTTGTTTCATTCAAGAGGCAAATTTTCATATCATTGATAAACAGTTGTTAATTTGATTATCAAATAGTCACGTCGTGTCTCGGAATAGCACGTTGATGTTAACAATAAACCAGTTCAAAATACACAATATCGATAAATACAACGGAGAATTGTCTCAACATGACCGATATTATATCCTACATTGGTGAATGAGTCCCCTCAAAGACTAACTAAATTTATTTGAGGTTTCCGTATGTGCCAGTGTCTGCAGCAATATTTGAGAAGTTTCTTTTGTCACGACATTACTAATTTTAATACCGCTAACTCGGAAATGTTTCGAATGAATACACTTGTGAACTTCTTTTTCTCTTACAGAAGGGAGAAAATAAACAAGCGGCTGAGGAAATCCATTCGCTTCCCTCTTTAAAACAAACACGAAATAGCACACGACATTTTCAAACCGAGCTAGGGATGATTCCAAAAGATACGCTATCATAAAGGCGTTCTTTGTACTAAAAGGAAGAACTGATATTACCTGAAAGATAACTGCTATCGTATCGCACACATGATTCTCAACTCGAGAACGGATTGTATCATGCTGACAATTCTAGAGCGCATGCATCTTGCAAGCTGTGTTTTACCACAAGGAAAAGCACTTAACGTTCGTTTGTAATTGTGTATGAAATGTAACATATAGATAACACTAACGCTAATCAATCTGCGCATGCGCCTTGAGTAAATTGCTTTTGTTCTTAAGAAAATAGTACCACTAGGATAACAAGAGAATATTGGAACCATATATACTTTTGTCTGTTGTCCATAGGAGGATGTAAGGGTGGTATGTTTTACGTAGCACTTGAAGGTACCTACCCCACCCCCTCAAAACAAGGCTAATTAATTAATTGGAATTAATTAATTAAACAAACATTAAAGTTTACACCTTATTGTCATAGTGCCTTATTGCCATATTGCGTTAGCGGCGTCAACCCCCCAAACCATCCCAATAGTGCACTCTGCACTAAAAATGAGCCAAAGCAATCTAAAAATGGAAAACAACTAATCTTGGAAACTGCAACCAACTCGCGACGGTAAGCTGTGCAAAAATATTACATGTACTCAAAACAGCAATGGCCGCTGTATCGAAAGCTCACGTCATATAAGCCTACTAAATTCCTCCCAGAAGACCTCGCGATACCCGACACGCAGACAAATAAACCCCGCCGATGGTAGCATAGGGGTCTTCATAAGACCCCAAAAATGATCTTGATTGCAAAATTCGTCTAGCTATTTGTATCTACACATTACAGGTTTAATTTCACTCATGTCCATCGGTGCAATTCCTTTTTTAACAATTACGTCATATTCCGTTAAGTCGGATTATGCCAGATAGGGATCGATTTCTGAAGAAACTATTCAACAGCTGACTTGAAGAAGGTATTTCTTTCCCAATAACAGGGCGATATACTTCTAAATGAAAACATGCAATCGAGCACTTTCGAAGTGCAAGACAACCACAGACAAAACTGACCGATCTTCTCTTGCAAAGTTTGATTCTCAGCTACCCCAGGAAAGTACCGTAAATGTTCCTACTTTGGCTAATTCAGCTTTGTCGCGCGTTAAATAACAGTAGTTTACTGATTAATCTCTATAATATTGAATATTTCAGGGTGATTTACATGGAAAACAGGACCCAGTTTGTTTAAAGCACAATTAACTTAAATCTTTGAAGTCCGTTTTATGAGCCTTAGTGGCCAGTCCGGGATCGTTATCATTTTTGATAACCATATGATATCATATAATGGCGGCCATTTCAAAAATTGGGAATTTTCGTATTCACTTCGCTTTGCTCGTTATTTGTTCGATTATGCTCGGGTGTTTTACCCATTACTCTATTCGATAAGTACCAAGAAAGGAAGAGCCTCGCGTGTTTTGAAGATGGCGGCTGAAGACCAGCGTAAACGATGTAAAATGCTACTCGTAAAGTGAAACAGCGCTTGCAATTTTGCATACAGATCAGGTATGTTTTTCATTTTGTCATTAGATTTAAGTTGCTTGCAGATTTTTGCGACAATCACAAAAAAATATGTCGTTAATCTTCACGCTATATACTTGGGATTTAATCTGTTTTTAGTGTTGTGCACGATCTGTGAAAAAAGTGCACGGGGTTGTTTGATTTGCGATGTGCTGTTCGTACGTAGTTACTAAAACCCGGAACGACCCACAACGACCCACAATGATCCACAACGACCCACAACGATCCACAACGACCCACAACGACCCACAACGACCCACAACGATCTTCAAATGACCGAGGGCGATTTCAAAACGACCCAGAACGATCCCACAACAAAAGAAACCACCCAAGAAGACTAATACCAAGTATTCATAGCTTTAACCTCATTCTTAAGGCCTCAAAAACTTAACGTTTGAATTTTTTAAAAAACAATTGAAAAGCATACTGAATAGCAAACATAACGACTCACAACTACCCAGAATACCTTTGATAGTCCGGTAACACATTGACATTCCTAAGGTTGTATTTATTGTCAAAAATAGGACAAAGTAAATGAGCAAATGCAGCTTTTCGCGAGAAAGAATCTCCATTCAGAGACACATTTATAAGTCCGATCGATGTCTCTTCGGCCGGCCATCGAATAAAGATATGTATAAGTCACATGAAAAGTTTCATCAGCTTTGTTCTCTGTAAACACCCATCTACATTCGTGCCGCGACGCGCTATACTTGCTTGCCGATTTCTAATTATTCAATGCACCATTAAATAACATCAACGTACCATTCAATTACGTACAGGGGACTCGTGGTGGGTATACATGAGGTCTCTGCCTGTAAAGGGAAACAATATTGGATCGCGCAGTATTGGAAAATTGAAATATTGGAAATTGGATCGAACAAAGGAATTTTTTCGCCTGCGTGTGAGGCGAAAAAACTCCTTCGCGCGGTCGCGGGAACGCTTGCTACACAGGCTAACGGCGCGTTGCGGGACGAATGTAGACGAAAATCACCCTAAGTGGCCTCAAGGTGAATGTTTACGGAGAACAAAGCTGATGAAACTTGATGGTCATTGTCATAACACTGCAATCCCAGTTCGCTTAGTCTCTTGGGACGGGGAGCGTTGCGTGACTCCGGCC
>JAHPZR010005673.1:0-7500 GCA_019787425.1 Platygyra sinensis | reverse complement strand
CTGTTTGTTATCACGCAAACTAAAACGAAATTAAGTTGCAGCTCTTCAAGATGTATTTACTGCTACTTTTTCGTTTTTATTTACTACAGACTGTTGAACAAGTAGCTTCGCCCGCTACCAAGAAAATGAAGCCTGAGGGAAAATGGAAGCTATTATCATGTTAGTGTCAATAAACAACGCTTTTGTGAACAGAATATTTGTTGTCTACCTTCGCTGTGTCATTTTACTCGCGGAACAAATATCACACGGTGTGGAAATTAAATTCGCAGTAACTTTGGACGAAGACAGTTTTCTTCCATACATTTCTGTTTTTATTCCATAATCCCATAACCTATTATGAAGCAAACCTAAATTTAATTAAATGACGCTGCATTGTGATGTTGTGAGTAGCCCCTTTCGTCGCAGCGCCTCGTCGACCGGCATATTGAATTATACACTGTTGCTACCAAATAACGTCACGTGAACGAAATCCTGTGCAACGATTGGTTTATGGTTTGTTTTGGTGAGGTTATCAAAAATGATAACGATCCCGGACTGGTAGCCCTTCTCCTTTGCATGGCCATATTTTGAAAGTGAAAAACCTTGAAGAAGGATATAATGAAAAGTTGAAGAAGGGAAGAATTTTAATTTTATTTATTTAATTTTTATTTCTTTATTTTATTTTTTTATTTTTTTTTTTTTTCGTGCTGCATTTGTCCCCTAGAAATACATATTTTACTTCTTATTTGAGCGGCAAAAACATTAATGCAATGACCTCCTACACCCAATTTCGCATAAACAATAAACCCAGCAGCGATGCTAAAAAACGTAATTTTCTTTTGTACGGCGTTAAATCTGCAAATTATGATATCAACTGTGCTCTATTTCGCGAAGGCCAGACTTTTATAATCAATACTAATCGCTTTTCGATGGCCACTGTTAAACTGTTTAATTAATACATTTGTAATTATGTAAATTTATTTGTTGTAACTTAGTCTTTGTGTGCTGTTTGTGTCTGTCTGTTTTTTTTTTTTTTAGCCTGATTATTGTATTATTGTAAGCCCCCTTGATAAGCCTAGGCGCTTTTGGGGCAAACAATAGAAAATATGTTTAAATAAAAAAAAAGAATAAAAAAAAATAAATAAAAGGGCTTTTTCTTATGACTGATTATGGGCTACGAACGGCGAGGATTTTGGGAAAGGTGTTGGAACTCTAGAGTAAGGAGAAAACTCTCTGGTCATGGGCTATGACCTGCTCCCTTAGGAAGCAGAACGGGAAAAAGATCACCCATTTCACAAAGATAATAATAATAATAATAATAATAATAATAATAATAATAATAATAATAATAATAATAATAATAATAATAATAAAATAATAATAATAATAATAATAATTAATTAGAAAAAAATATCAACTTTATTTACATCTTTGAAAAAACCTAGTTACGAATACTTTGAAGAAACTTATGCTAGTTTACAATACTTTTAAAAAGACTAGTTTACAAAGCGTTAAAACATGAAATCCTAAATGCAATATTTAAAAAAAATTTTGGCTGCTCTAAAACTCTGTGAAAGTAATCTACTGATCTCTGCAACGAGTAATCTCATTCCACATGTGAATAAACAACACGAGCCTCGGCATGAAAAACATGTACATTTTGAAACGCGACTAGAAAGCTGACCGAGATGGCCATCACGGTTAAACAAGTTTAGAAATATTATCTAAAAGTATGCAGCACAATCACAAATCTAAAAGAGCTATTCCCAATAAACAAAACGTATCATCGATAAAATGTTTAATGTTTTAATAATAATAATAATAATAATAATAATAATATAATAATAATAATAATAATAATAATAATAATAATAATAATAATAATAACTTTATGTAAGTGTCGCATGTATTTAGCACTGTAGTGCTAATTGGGGACACTGAAATTAAGTAATTGAATATTTCAGACAGAACATAAACTGCAATGCAAGGACCAATTGTACAAGCAGCAGTGGAGTTAAACCGGATCTAAATGGCTTAGATCAGGATCAGCAGTGTAAAATAAACTATAAAACCAATTGAAAGGCTGACCGGACGGCTAAAAAGGATAAATTTGATGCCCACTATTCGGTTAGACAGGACTGACCTTTTTTCCGGGGCTACGCTGAAGCTAAGTAAATATGGATATAATGGTTACAAAATTTTAAATGATACTAGAGGAAACATATGTGACATTACAATGATTGGTATGCACAAATAAAGAAAAAATGAAACGTGCACTAAAACGGATACATAAAAAAAAAAAATAATTAGATCAAATTTTGTCATGCCTGTTTAACCCAAAAAGTTCAAGGGTCTTGCCCTTGGAGATCAGAAATGCTTCTCTTGCGGAGTTGCGAACAGGGCTGATTCTAAAGGAAAAAGGTTTAAACTTCGCGGGGGGGGGGGGGGGGGGGTGTTATTAAGAAGCGAAACATGCTTTAAGACGCTTGAGGAGCCGGATTACTAGTGCCCAGGCTACCATCCCTTAATTAACATACAAATAAAGACCTATACGACATCATGCTACCTGCTCTTCTTCCAATCTCGTTTATATGATACAGTGCAACAAATGCAACGTTCAATACATAGGCGAGACTAAACGTCATCACAGCGACAAATTTGGTGACCACAGACGCGTAATCCAACACATTGATCAACCAACCGCTGTTTCAGATCACTTTACCCTTCCTGCCCATTAAGTGGACAACATAAAATTCGTTCCTCTCGAACTCACTATCTCAAATAGGGACTCTAGTTTTAGCCCTAAGAAGACCAGAAGTAAGTATCAATAGGGATTTCAGTTCTTAAATCCCTTAGGATATTTTATGGTGGTCCGTGTCTAATATATAGTTACTCTTGGGATAAAGCGGTAAATTGCATATTTTATTACATTTCCCTGTAAAAATAGTAAAATGTTGACAAAATGGCCGCGTGTTTACAAACATTACATTAATTAATTTTGTGATCCTTTCAAAACACGATTTTCTGGTTCTAAAGACTCCATATTACCTTTTAAACTGTAGCATAAATGCCTAGCAAAGTTATCGTTTTCTTTTAAAACTCAAAATTTGCCTCCGTCTGCCGTTTACGGTTTATATTCTCTCTTGCTTGAGGTTTAATTTTGTTATGAATATACAAGGAAAAAATTAAATTTTAATCTTAGCTTAATCATTTTAAGCTCATAACATGGGAAAATTGTACTTCTGTATACAGGGCTGCAGTTCCGGTTTGTTAAATCAATGTTCAAAGAGATGGAACTATATTGACCACACAAACTGGCACAATTATTGTGTTGTCCTGCAGTAACGTTTAAGTAGAGGTCAACCTAGCTAGAATTCGCAGCTTGTGTTGAAAGAAAGTTATGACTTTAATCAACGTGTATGCCTATAAGTTCATGATGAACCCGAAAGATGAGGTATTCGAACCAGTCAGTCCCTTGCACAGCGACTATCATGTAACTAGTTTGCTCGAAGTTGCTCAAGATCTGGTCGTTCAAGGCGGAGGCCGCCCAGGCTGCAGTTTTTCGCCAGCAGTTGCAGTTTTTACCTTGCTTTGTTTAGTGCCGACTTTTATCGCCATTTTTTATTGTTCATTTCGGCAGTTCGTATATGTTTCCCTTGTCTTCCTGTTGTATACCTTGGACTCACGCTATCTCAGCTCGCCACCTCTCCTAGTTGTTTTTACTGTTTCCTCCCTTTATTTTTCGGTTTCCTTCGTTCGTTGCCGCATATTTTGCCGTTTACGAGGTTTTCTTTCCGTCCCGGCATGTCTTTGTATTTTGTTCAGCCCCGCTCGTCATCTTTCCCCTACTTTTACACCGCTTTGTTCTTCCTCCAATTTTGGCTGTGAAGCCAAGCAAATTTTGCATTTCTCAGAGTAAGACCTGTTAAGTTGGGCTAAGAAGCCAATGAGGCCTTTTCAATTTGTTTTTGTTTTGCACGCTGCCGCTGAGAAACCAAGACGATTTTGTTACATTTTATTTGCATAAAATCTGAATTACTTTTCAGTTATTCACCAAAACGCCTTCAAACTTGGCCACAATATAAAACATAACGACTTCAACTCACTTTTGTCTTTAAAGGGGCATTGTCACGCTATTTGGCAACTTTATGAAAAGCTGGAAGGTGTCTTCGCATAAAGTGAATTACAAAACTAATGATCTAGTTTTGTTTTTGAAGACTATTTGAAGGTACTGAAACTGTTTCATGTGGCCTGTCACTGCAGATGGCATGGATGGAAATGGATTGGAATTAAAAAAAAAATTGGCCAATTTTTTTCAAGTTTTGATGCTACGTGCTCCAAAAATCCTCAAAAAATTTGTTATGGTTAGCCCTCTCTGATAACATTCATTTGATATCTTCGTCGTAGCTTTGCTGAAGCATTTTGTTTATTGCTCGTGAGACTGTTCCTTTAAGTGTTAAGACGGGTCACGTGACCTGTTATGAATGTTTAACTGGATTAAGTAGATATTGATAATGGAATGGCGAAATGCCATATAACCGATATAAATCGAAATGCTATGGCAGTTGTCTTGTTGTCTCTTATATGGTTCTGGCTGGAATGTTTGACAGTGATGTATCGTTTTAGAGATAAGTATTAAAACAGGTCACGTGACAGATCTTGTTGCTTAATATCTTGCCGTTCTGGACAAAGTTATGCACCATAAGAAAAGGCAAAGAATAACTGATATCTTATACTTCGCTCAAGTTAACCATTCCCACCCCATTTCAGGTTTTACTATTGCCAAGATTAACTATATATTAGACACGGACCACCATAAAATATCCTAAGGGATTTAAGAACTGAAATCCCTATTGATACTTACTTCTGGTCTTCTTAGGGCTAAAACTAGAGTCCCTATTTGAGATAGTGAGTTCGAGAGGAACGAATTTTATGTTGTCCACTTAATGGGCAGGAAGGGTAAAGTGATCTGAAACAGCGGTTGGTTGATCAATGTGTTGGATTACGCGTCTGTGGTCACCAAATTTGTCGCTGTGATGACGTTTAGTCTCGCCTATGTATTGAACGTTGCATTTGTTGCACTGTATCATATAAACGAGATTGGAAGAAGAGCAGGTAGCATGATGTCGTATAGGTCTTTATTTGTATGTTAATTAAGGGATGGTAGCCTGGGCACTAGTAATCCGGCTCCTCAAGCGTCTTAAAGCATGTTTCGCTTCTTAATAACACCCCCCCCCCCCCCCCCCCCGCGAAGTTTAAACCTTTTTCCTTTAGAATCAGCCCTGTTCGCAACTCCGCAAGAGAAGCATTTCTGATCTCCAAGGGCAAGACCCTTGAACTTTTTGGGTTAAACAGGCATGACAAAATTTGATCTAATTATTTTTTTTTTTTATGTATCCGTTTTAGTGCACGTTTCATTTTTTCTTTATTTGTGCATACCAATCATTGTAATGTCACATATGTTTCCTCTAGTATCATTTAAAATTTTGTAACCATTATATCCATATTTACTTAGCTTCAGCGTAGCCCCGGAAAAAAGGTCAGTCCTGTCTAACCGAATAGTGGGCATCAAATTTATCCTTTTTAGCCGTCCGGTCAGCCTTTCAATTGGTTTTATAGTTTATTTTACACTGCTGATCCTGATCTAAGCCATTTAGATCCGGTTTAACTCCACTGCTGCTTGTACAATTGGTCCTTGCATTGCAGTTTATGTTCTGTCTGAAATATTCAATTACTTAATTTCAGTGTCCCCAATTAGCACTACAGTGCTAAATACATGCGACACTTACATAAAGTTATTATTATTATTATTATTATTATTATTATTATTATTATTATTATTATTATTATTATTATTATTATTATTATTATTATTAAAACATTAAACATTTTATCGATGATACGTTTTGTTTATTGGGAATAGCTCTTTTAGATTTGTGATTGTGCTGCATACTTTTAGATAATATTTCTAAACTTGTTTAACCGTGATGGCCATCTCGGTCAGCTTTCTAGTCGCGTTTCAAAATGTACATGTTTTTCATGCCGAGGCTCGTGTTGTTTATTCACATGTGGAATGAGATTACTCGTTGCAGAGATCAGTAGATTACTTTCACAGAGTTTTAGAGCAGCCAAAATTTTTTTTAAATATTGCATTTAGGATTTCATGTTTTAACGCTTTGTAAACTAGTCTTTTTAAAAGTATTGTAAACTAGCATAAGTTTCTTCAAAGTATTCGTAACTAGGTTTTTTCAAAGATGTAAATAAAGTTGATATTTTTTTCTAATTAATTATTATTATTATTATTATTATTTTTATTATTATTATTATTATTATTATTATTATTATTATTATTATTATTATTATTATTATTATTATTATTATTATCTTTGTGAAATGGGTGATCTTTTTCCCGTTCTGCTTCCTAAGGGAGCAGGTCATAGCCCATGACCAGAGAGTTTTCTCCTTACTCTAGAGTTCCAACACCTTTCCCAAAATCCTCGCCGTTCGTAGCCCATAATCAGTCATAAGAAAAAGCCCTTTTATTTATTTTTTTTTATTCTTTTTTTTTATTTAAACATATTTTCTATTGTTTGCCCCAAAAGCGCCTAGGCTTATCAAGGGGGCTTACAATAATACAATAATCAGGCTAAAAAAAAAAAAACAGACAGACACAAACAGCACACAAAGACTAAGTTACAACAAATAAATTTACATAATTACAAATGTATTAATTAAACAGTTTAACAGTGGCCATCGAAAAGCGATTAGTATTGATTATAAAAGTCTGGCCTTCGCGAAATAGAGCACAGTTGATATCATAATTTGCAGATTTAACGCCGTACAAAAGAAAATTACGTTTTTTAGCATCGCTGCTGGGTTTATTGTTTATGCGAAATTGGGTGTAGGAGGTCATTGCATTAAATGTTTTTGCCGCTCAAATAAGAAGTAAAATATGTATTTCTAGGGGACAAATGCAGCACGAAAAAAAAAAAAAAATAAAAAAATAAAATAAAGAAATAAAAATTAAATAAATAAAATTAAAATTCTTCCCTTCTTCAACTTTTCATTATATCCTTCTTCAAGGTTTTTCACTTTCAAAATATGGCCATGCAAAGGAGAAGGGCTACCAGTCCGGGATCGTTATCATTTTTGATAACCTCACCAAAACAAACCATAAACCAATCGTTGCACAGGATTTCGTTCACGTGACGTTATTTGGTAGCAACAGTGTATAATTCAATATGCCGGTCGACGAGGCGCTGCGACGAAAGGGGCTACTCACAACATCACAATGCAGCGTCATTTAATTAAATTTAGGTTTGCTTCATAATAGGTTATGGGATTATGGAATAAAAACAGAAATGTATGGAAGGAAAACTGTCTTCGTCCAAAGTTACTGCGAATTTAATTTCCACACCGTGTGATATTTGTTCCGCGAGTAAAATGACACAGCGAAGGTAGACAACAAATATTCTGTTCACAAAAGCGTTGTTTATTGACACTAACATGATAATAGCTTCC
>JAHPZR010005672.1:7500-30000 GCA_019787425.1 Platygyra sinensis | reverse complement strand
TCGCCAATGACAGATCACGATATTTTGCTCAACCTCGTCCAATGATTGTTAATTATTTTTGCTGGATAATTAATGCAGGGTCATACTTTGTAAAACCTCTGCCTTCATATTATAGATGGTTTTGCACCAGGTAAGTACACTTATGCAACCATTTCATTTTCTACCACAGCCTCCTTTCCTTTTTCGGCCCAAAATACCATGTAGAAAGAAGCGCACTGGCGACGTGAAAGGACGTCTTTGAGGTAACAACGGTTTATTGCAAAAGTCGCCCACGATGCCGGCCGCGGATAACTGGGAACCAGCGTTGACGCCGATCAACCATTTGCAGCAATATTGTATCACCGAATCTTTGCTGTGGCGATATTTAACAATTATCCTGCGAAATCGCGCGGAATATCGTCTGATACTTAGCCGACGAGGCCGTAGGCCGAGTCGGCTAAAATCAGACGATATTCCGCAAGATTGAGCAGGATAATTGTTTTATTATTCAACAAATTGATAACAAAATTGATTTCCAAGCTCGTAACATTTTTAAACCTTTCTGTCAACATTTTTTCACTTCACTTTTTCTTCCCACGTACGAAGCTACGTATATCGTCGGATATCCGTCACCTACGGATGACAGATATCGAGAGCATCATGACCATATTTGGATAGTGTTACAATTTGTTGAATAATAATCTGGGATATCACTCTCACCAAAAAGTAGATTTAATGATCGGAATATTTAGATTGGTAGTAAAAGCCTTTCATAAACCGAACAGACTTGAGTGGAATGAATGTTATTACATTAGTTATGATTTCGATACTTAAGGTTATTCCTCACAATTGCACTGCGCATCCTTTCTGCGCATAATTTATGGCGTCATTTAGCGCGCTCTCGTGCACGTGCACACTGAAAACATGGCGGATTTGCCTTGATATTGAGCTCTTTCAGTTGAAAAATGGCTATAGCTCACCAACGAGCATGGGCACTCCAATTTTTTTTTCCGTCATTGTAATCAACTTATCATAAACTTTGCTTGAGGAAAGACCGATCTGATTTCTATTGCTGAAAATTGAATAAATAGCGAAAATAGCAAGTAAACTGTGGTCTTTTCTATTTTGCCCTATGGTAACTATGTCAAGAAATTTGGTTGAAATTTTAATCAAGGATTCAGCTTTCTGTCTAAATCAAACTTAAAAAGTTTATTTGTGTCCGATACAACGCATTGACTCCAGTTTAATGCGTGTTCTCACGAGTCTCGGTCACAAAAATTTACAATTATTACTGGGAATGCGTTCTTGTAATAAGCGTTAAATAACGCCAAAATGGGTCATTTTCAATGCCCCAGTGCTCCTTAATGAGTATGGGCACCCCCCTTTTTTATTTCAAAATTGAAGTTCTCATATGATAAATATTCAGTGGGCAAAGTTTGAACGAAAATCTATTGTCAGTTTTATTTCAGGGGAATTACCTTAAGGTAATTCCTCTGAAATAAAAGTGACAATAGCTTTTCGTTCAAACTTTGCCCACTGAATATTTATCATATGAGAACTTCAATTTTGAAATAAAAAAGGGGGGTGCTCTTGCTCATTTTTTAACTGACAAAGCCCAATATCAAGGCAAATCCTCCATATTTTTAATATGCAAGTGCCCGAGAGCGTGCTAAATAGCGCCATAACTTATTCGCAGAAAGGATACGCGAGGCAAATGTTAGGAATCACCTTAAACAAATGCTGCAGTCTGATCAGCTGAGTCATCGTACACTATCCACCATTAAGTCTACCATTAGTATGCACTGGTATAATGTGGTACCATTTCTGTTAAATAGAAATCCTGAGAGAATAGTCTTATTGTTTATTGGCATTGTCGGCATCCGTCGATCTCCGGGGACCATGTAACTGCGCCTTGGAGGTTGTTGTTCAGTTTGTGATGAAACATCACTCATTGTGGCAGTACAGGGCGGTACAGGAATGGCAGTCTCTACCACACCCGCTGCAACTGAAGGGGTGCTTTGTGCTGTGGTCCGTCGACTGTAGTTACGCTGAGTATGTATGTCCTGGTAACCTGTATCTACCTGGCTTTTGATCTGGTGAGACCAGCAGATACTTCTGGTCTCCACCTGATGTCTTCAGAGGCCAGCTCCTCCCACCATTAACGCCAACTGACCTCAAGACGATCCCTGGACTCTGCATGCGGGTGCCCAATGCTTCTTTCGTGTGACCAGTTCATGCATGTAGAAATTGCAGAAAGAAAAATGGTGCTATGAAAAGTTACTCTTCTGTTGAGGGCAATAAAGTAAATTTTCGCCTAATGTTCTCTGTACGAAGTACATTGTCAGACGTTGACGAGAGGATAACTGCTACTGTAGTTCTGTCAGAACACAATCACAAAAACATTAATTGATAATAATGACATGATTTTAATCATGTCATTATCTAAACGTCCTGTCTTTTTAACACTGAATGACACGTGCATAATATATTCCGAGCTTTCGCATCTACTCAAATCTATCGCGGCAGTCTTGTAAAAAAACTTCAGTTAATTCAGGACTGAAAGACAAAACGGAGATAAAATTGGAGAGAGTTGATAAGTAGCTATAAAATGTAGGTTCTGGCTCAATTTCGCCAATGACCTTGGAGTTTCAACCATTTTTGACTACTTTTATCTTGGGACAAAAAACCCCTCCCCGAGAGGGAAAAGTTCTCAAGGCCACGAGGAAAAGCCCAAAGCGCAATCCACAAAAATGATTTGTTCTAGAAATAATTTATCTCAACTCACGCAGCAAGCAGCGCAGTAGGCAACTCCGTATCCCTGGGAACGACCATCAACTCCTCTCTGACGAATCCTCTCCCGGGACCATCTTTCAGATGGTACAAAACCGGTTCTCCTTTCTTCACGATGGATCTGATCTATATCGATTCTGTAAACTTTCAATGACCAGTTTGGATCCGTGACTCTCTTCTAACCACCTTCCAAATCACCATCGCTAGTCATATCTCACGGTTCACCGAAGAATCCAATCGCTTCTCTTTCAGACCAACCACCCTCCAATAACTCGTTAAACTTTCCTCATCAAAACCCTCTCTTATCGCGTTCAGCTGGTTTCTTTCCGTTTAAACGAGCCACTTCATTACTCAATGCTTTCAAGTCTCTTCACCCGTTCCCTGGATCTCTCAGAAGATTTCATGATCATTTCTTGAAAATATTGAAAATTGAAAAGACGTTCAGTCAATGTTCGATTGAATTGTTCAACGATTCCTTGATCGCTGTGAACGTCAATGATTCCAGTCCTGACCCTTAGGGATGGCGAAGCATGACTCATTCCTCGCCATCTTTTTCTTTAAATCACCCACCCATGAATTCGCGTCCACGATCAACCTGAAGAACCGAGGGCCATCTCAACGGTCCTTTATAAATTCTCTGAAAAGCCTTTGAAACTTCCGATGACTCTTTGGAAGTGAGTGGTTCAGCGGCTTTGAATCTGCCGGCTATATCAACCACTGTAGGTGCGTATTCAGGTAAACTTTCCTTCCTCTCGGAAGTCGATCATGAAGTTAAAAAAGAAGATCAGCTTGATGAACAAATTGGGAGATGTCACATCAAGTTTTGGTCTCGGAATATTTCTGGGAGCAGGGAGATATATCTGCCAGATAGCCTGCTTCATCAACGAGAGTTTCGCGACATCCCCAGAAACTCCGGTTTCCTGAGCCAATTTCTTCACGGCCTCCAATCCTTTCCAGAAACCTTTGGGGCTGTACTAAATTTTTGATAGAGTATTGTCACTCATTTTTTTTATAAATGACCCGCCGCCAATCCGATAGCCAGAGCCGAAGCTCTGACGTAAATCATCTTTCCATGTTAGCAGTATAACGTGTACCGTGTTGTCCGAGCCCCTCCCCTCCTCCAAGATGGTCGCCAATAAAAGTTCGAGAGAAAACGAAGTCAAGAGCCCTACAGGTAGCTGGCGTTGGTTCACCACCTGATTGGTGGGCGCGAGGTGGTGAAGGCGGTGTAGACCACTGGACCAGGGGTGTTTAGTTCGCGCGGGCTCACAGAGGGGCTGGTCGTGAAGGGGGCGTGGCCTTGACGTCATGGGCGGTCAGGGGTGTCGTTGGGCGGGCGGTGGCCTGACGTCATGGGTGGTGTCGGTGTGGGCCTTGGAAGGGCGGTGGCCTGACGGTTAGGTGGGAGAGCTGGGCTCGAGCTTGGACGCAGACCTAGGGTCTTAGCGCGCGTTCAGGTTAAAAGGGGGGTTTGTATCGGAAAAAAATAATTCGAGACGACCTCGCTCATGCCGTTTTTTTTATTTCTTTTACTCTTCTTTAGCTGTACAAAGCATCACGTGTGTATCGTTCTCTGCTCAGAATATGCCGAAATCTAGAATTGAAAACCATTCAGTTGCGCGAACTGAGATTGACTCAGGTCTTCATCTAATTCACTGATTTTTAAACCGTTACGGTAATGGCCTCGTTCCACGTATAACGATGACCGTTGAGTGAAGACTTGCTGTCGTGTCGGGCGGTCTCCGGCGGTGTGTGCTCGAGCTGTGACGCCGACCTAGGATCTTAGCGCGTGCGCGCGCGGGTTAAAAGAGAGGGTTTGTTTCGTAAAGCAATAAATTCGAGACGATGTCGTTCATGCCCCTTTTTATTGTTGTTTTCATCTGAATGACTTATGATCGATCTTGCGTTCGTCTCGATGATTTGTTTGTCTCCAGTCTTCTCTCGGTTACCACACCAGGTAATGGAAAAAGGCATTTCAATACAGGGTGTTGGATCCATGTGAGGCTGGCGTCATGGGAATCAATGATCACCCCCTTCCCGTCTTAAGCGGGGCGAGCTGCGAGAGAAGTCCTCGTTTGCCGTATTCTTGAACGCCATGAACGCGGACACCAAGACATTGTAAGAGACCACATCTTATGGAAATTGTTTTTTTTTTAATAGTTGTCCCTGAATGACTTGTTCGAGCTCTGTTTGACTTGCTTGTCTTCAGTCTTCTCTCGGTTACCACACCTAAATGGAAAAAAGGCATGTCAATACAGGGTGTTGGATCCATGTACGACGCTGTGGAAATAACGTTAGCGAGAAAAGCAAAAAATTGTATGTATGGTTGTTTTGTGGGCTCCATTACCAAAAACACAAAAATGAAATAAAATAAAATAAACTCATTAACCACCAGAGCTATTCCGATAAGAATTTCCGCGGCTGTTACTCTGCATGACAGAATTATTGGACGAGGAGGGCCATGTATTCGAGGCTGGCGTCATGGGAATCACTGATCACGCCTTCCCGTCCCAGCTCACGTGTCGGACACGTGACTGGTCATCCCCCTTCTATCGCGCCAGGTCAAGGTTCACCCTGGCGTCATGGACTAGGCGCGATAGAGGTTAAACGGAAGGACGTTTTACTTCGGTGAGGGGTGTGGCCATTGGGACGTAAGGCTAACGCAATGGTAAAGTTCAGCTGTAAAACAAAAAAATTGCTCAATCGATCGGAGTAAAAATAGCACACATCTCTGGTCCCAGACCCCAAAACGCGTGATATTCCGTCCTCTTTTTTTTGTCTTTGCTCACGAAGTCTTTGGTTGATCTGTTCCTTGTATCTTGGCATAATAACCTCTCCGATAATAGTTTAACCATTCCCTGTTGTTTTTACGGCCGCTGGCGAGTCGTTCCTTGTTGTTTTCATACCATCTTCGGTTACGAGCTTTCATAGCCTCAGGATTCTCCGTACACCAACGTTTTTGCCTGGCTAGTATTCGTTCCCTGTTCTCTGCATAATATCGCTTATGGCAGGCACTCTTACAAACGTCCTTCTTGTCATTATCCGGTGACGGATTGGAGCAATTCATCTTGTGTGGCGTCTTACAAATAACGATTAAAACGCTCCAATTGCACTCTCTTATAAGAATCATGTGGTTGATTCAGAGTATGACACTGAGGCTTTGACCTCTTCTTCGGCCTCTTTGTCATCATCTGACTCGTCAGGGAGTAACTTCTCCTTCACGACTCTGCTTAACAGGAATTTCCGTTTTTCCACTGCCGACTCCGCTGCGTCGTCAAAATCCATGTCGTCTTCGTCAATAAAGCGGCGAAGAGTTTTCATGACTTTACGGTGTACTGTGTCGAGTTTAATATGGTGAATCCATTTTAGACGCTCAAAGTAAGTCCTTCGTAGCCGTCCTGTCCATACAGGTAATAGGGCATTGAAAGCGGCATTCTCGGCATAGGTTTGGGATTTTCCTCTTTTCAGGAACTGCTGGACATCGTTCCAGTAGAGTTCTTTGAGATCATGCCCCACCTTTTGGCGTGACAGACGCCACGGATCATAGTCTGGTTTATCATCCTCAACTTCTCCTTTCTCTTCGACGATGCTACTAATGTCGTTTTTTTTCTCGTTCCTCTTCATGCTCCTCTTCTTCTTCTACGCTGTCATCACTGTTTTCTTTACGGTCAAAAAATGTCTGGTGAACGATCATCCATAGTCGTTTTTCTCTAGTCGACTTTCAACAAAGACAGCGCGCTTCAAATGAGTCACGTTGACTGAAGTGATTTTTAACACACCATTTTGTTCAATGATCAGACATCATCTCTCTTTCGCCAATGCCAGCGCGGGTATCCTTCGTGCGTCAAGAGGTGACTAAACACGCGTTTCCTGTCATCACTGACGGGATGTAAATCAAGGACCATATACCCGAACGGTTGTTCGGTCACTTTTTGATACACGTCCATCATGTCTTCCTAGCAAGTGGAAAAGGCTTGAAGCAGTTAATTCTTCATGCCTAATTGATCTCGTGGATTCTTGAACTGGGCGTTCCTGGAAATACTCCTAGCGTATTTCCGTGGCGGAAACATATCTTTGCACAAGTACAACACGGGGATATTTTGATGACGAGAATGTTTTGTGAATAAATCCAATGACTCTTTGTCTTCACCTCCTTCCGCCATCAGATCGTCTAACACCAGTAATCCGCCCATCGGAAACCACGACGGAATCCCTTCGTGAAATTGCACACCAGCGTCTCTCATGTCTTGAAATCCATTTTGCCACACCCCGTAGCAATAATGAATCGTGGGAGGAGGGTTTACAAACAATTCCTCCAAATCATCCAAGAATAACGATTCGGTGAAACAAGTCTTGCCACAACCAGAAGGGCCCACGACCAAAATACTGGAGAGTGCCTTGAACGGAAACGCTTCTCCAAATTCTATTCTATTTGGGAACCCATTCTGGTTTTCGGTAGGAAATGGGATGTTTGGGACATCTTCTGGTTTCTCCTTTCTTTGACAACTATGTTTCACGTGACAAATTCTACTGTCTGCACGAAAGAATAGTCTATGGCAATATCCATATTAAAGGGACATGACTCCTTGCTAGTTTGACTCAAAATGAATTAAGATGCTTTATGCTTTATTTTTATACATGGTTGATGTGTGTCGTGGTGATGGTGGTGGTGGTGGTGGTCGTCATCGTGGTGATGATGTATGTCGTGGTGTTGGTGGTGGTGTTGATCGTGGTCGTGATGCATGTCGTGGTGGTGGTGGTGGGGAATGTGGTGGTGTTGGTGTTGGTGGTGGTGAATGTGGTCATGATGTATGTCGTGGTGGTGGTGATTGTGGTGGTGGGGAATGTGGCGCGGAATGTGGCGCTGGTGGTGAATGTGGGAGGAATGGAGTCGACTCTTACGAGAATTGGGCTTGGTCCATACTCCATGGAACCAAGAAGATTGTGAATTCGTCAGAAATACTCTATCCTCCAAACCCTCAACGGTGGAGCTCTTTCAAGAACTCATGTCGTTCAAGAGGCAGGGCGTGTGGTTCACCTACGAGCTACTGGGATTCATTCATTCTGACATAGACGAGATCTTCGACTGGTCACACGTCTCTGACAATATCCGAACACGAGACGTCGACGGTTCATGGGTGAAGTTTGAAACGCAAAGCACTAATAACAGTGAAGAGCGCCAATCAATGAGTTTGCTTTCCCGCAAATCATGCCGGGAATGAAATAACAATAGTATTTAACTTCCAATAGTGTTGCGTTCGTATTCATTTTGATCGAGCAAGGTGAGTGAAAGCGGCCTTTAGAAGCTATGGAGGAAATGGTCCAGAACACCGCCACCCGTTAACAAAAAACGTAAAAAAGGAGACAAAGATTCAGTCTCCAATATCAACCGTGGACCAAGAGCAGGCTCTTGCCAACCTATTAGACGATCTCATCACTACGGATCCCCAGAACACACACCCTCAACCCGTGCCGTCAACAACAGACGACAAAAATCACAATTTGAATGTTTTGTCGCTTCCACGAATGCAATCTAATACTGTTTGAAGCCTGAACTAATGGAAACGTTTAAATCAAATGTCAAATGGATCAATGCCCCATCTTCATGCATGAAGACACTGCTTATGACATAAGCAACGTCTGTGGCAGACTACACGAAAGCTATCTGAAACGAAAGAAGATCTTGATGTGGCTCAGAGTGAGCAAAACAGAAAAAATCCAGGTCGCCCCTACTTTGTATGCTGACACAGAGACTGCCGATACTTTCAGTGGGCAGATGTAGAATTATCCAAGAAAAATAAGACTAAAGAAGCCAAACGATAGTATTGAACAATCCCGCCCCTTTTTTATTATAAATAACCCCATACCTTTTTTTTTTCTTAACAAACCCCCCTTTCAACCTGCGCGCGCACACGGGCCCAAGGTCAAGGTCAGGGGCATTCCTCTCCACCCCGCGTTTTTTAGGGTTTAACCGCGCACCCAAGGTCAGCTAAGACCACCCGCATTTTAGGGTTTAGGGGCGCGCGCCCAAGGTCGGCTAAGACTCTCGGTTTTAGGGTTTAAGCGCGCGTAAAGTCATTCCGATGAATACAATAATAATAATAATAATAATAATAATAATAATAATAATAATAATAATAATAATAATAATAAAGGCATGACCGAATTCGTCTCAAATTCTTTCCCCAAAACAAACTCCACCCTGCGCGACCGCGCAGGCGGTAGGGGTCCCCTTCTCGACCACCCCAAGCCTGCAGGCGCGCGACCCACCCCTTTTTCTAGGGTTTAAGCGCACGCAAAAGACGTCGCACGCGCAAGACACACACCCTGCTTTTTGGGGTTTTAGACACGCGCGCCCAAGGTCGGCCAAGAGACCCCCTCCCACTTTTTAGGGTTTTAAGCAAGCGCGCGGTCAAGGTCAGCGAAGCGCTTGGGAACGGGGCCCCTCTAGGGCTAAGGGTTATTTGGGCTCAGGACTTAAGGTTAGCAATTCACGGTTAGGGCTTTTAGGGCTAGGGTTAGCGTTGGCGCGACTAGGCTTAGGGTTAGGGTTAACTTCACCACTGGATCCACCCTTCTTCACCACTGTGACGTCATGTTCAGGTGGTCCTGACGTCACGATTTCTCGACCTTTTATTGGCGGCCATCTTGAATAAATTAAAAAGGGTTGGGCGGGGGGATAACTTGGTAAATGCTAGACTACTATACAACCCACACTGTGATTGGTGTGACACACGAAAATGCATAACTCCCTCACTCATCGATCACAAAGTCCTTCCAACCCCCAAGAGGAATTCTTGCCCAAAATACTAAAGTTAAGAGACCTTTTCGCATTTTATACGAGTCGTAAGTTTACCCTTTTTACACAACACAACACAACACTAATTCACGTTGAAAGTCTGATTTAATTAAATTGCCCTTTTACTTGGTGCAACGTAGTCTTCAAAGAACATTTGAGCAGTTTTCATACTTTTCATTACTGGACTCAAAAGAACGTCACAAAAAATGCTCATCAAATATAAATAAACTGCTACTGCAGAGACCTAAAAACCGTCCTGAAATGAAAGCTTCTTGTTTGTCCAATAATATTCTGGGAGCAATAGCCGATAACTTGAGAGCTCTAATTGAATTTACTCCCATATAAAAGACAAAAGTATTAAGTTACCATATGAAACTAAAGATAGCAAACATCTCGTGCGAACAAGTGGTGACGATTCGTCAGCTCTAATTGAATTTACTCCCTTGTGAAAAACAAGAGTGTCAATTACCCTTTGTAACTAAAAAATAAAAATATCTGGCTAATATTTGCATGCAGCAAGAACAAAACAATCGTTACCTGCACTTACTATTTTAGACGTTCAAACTCTTTCAAATCAAAATAGTCTCGTCTCCTCTAAAACATTTTCTAAGAACTAGAAGCGACGATGCGTGACCTCTAATTGAATTTACTCCTTGTGGAAAACAGAAGTATCAAGTTACCTTTGTTACTAAAAATAAAAATATCTCATGCCATTTGCATACAACTCACGCACTAATTCAAACCTCAAGGCTCATCTCGTCCATAACTTAAATCCTCAGCCTAACCCACTTCCTCCTCTTTCATAGAAGAATAAATATGGCCGTCCCGATCAAATCTTCTCACATACCATTTACCTTTAAGACAAGAAATTTGATTGGCTGTTTATAGTAGATCCGATCTGATTGGTGTGACATACATCTCTCACTCACTGACTCGACGCGCCGACTAAGAGGTGTTTGTTTACCAAAAAAAATAACTCAAAAAGCACGCTTTGGTGCACAATTTAGAGTAAAAGAAAGTTTTAAACTTTTATTTGTTATACAAGTTTAGAAAAATTGGCAATATAAATCACGCAACAGTTTGGCAACAAAAAACTAAGTTTTGGCGGTCCGTGCGAACGGACCGTTAAATTGGGGTGACCCGAAAACACTGACCCCCACTACGGACCGGGGCTGCGGACTACTGACGGACCGGTCCACGGACTACCACTACGGACCCCTTTACGGATCACCCCCCAAAATAGAATAAAAAACAGAAATAAAGATTTCACTTACTGCGTGTCCAATAGAACTAAATTGAGTAGCATCAAGAGCCATAATACTATTATGGCTCTTGGTAGCATATAACATGTAACCTCATGTACATTAATGGGATTAACTTTCGTCACCGCCCTTTACATTTCTGTATATCAAAACCCCAAAATAATAGAAGCTGTTTTCGGGGCGAAGAGATGCAAATGAAGAAAAAGAGGGGAAGTTCTTACCTCCTGTTTTAATCGGGCTGCAAAAGAGGTGTGATTTTAGGTCTTGCTAACTTGTTTATTCCGCCAAGCCAATTGACAAGCCTGGGACGAGTTCGCGAACCGCTCGGGCGAATGGGCAGAGCAAAATGCCCGGGCCTGAACCCAGGTCTGTTAACCAGTCTTTTACATTTTCCCAGCGTAACGCTCGAAACTTGGCCGACACGAGTGATCTATTTGACAACCAGTAAGTGAAATCTTTATTTTTGTTTTTTTTAATTCTGTTTTGGGGGGTGGTCCGTAGAGGGGTCCGTAGTGGTAGTCCGTGGACCCGGTCCGTAATGGTCCGTAATGGGGGTCCGTGGACCGGGGCTCAGTGTTTTCGGGTCACCCGTTAAATTGACCAATCACAGCGCGCGTACTAACTTAGTGCAGTGATTAAAGTTAAGGAGGCTCGAAAGGGTTTTAAGCTGCACGCGTGCGCGCAAACACACGTCAGCTGAATAAATCAAAATTAGCACACCGGAAGTTAAATCTTGCGTAAAATCGCGCGAACCCGAAATAAAATGTGCGGGAAACATTTGTTTATAGCTCGAAATTTTGCTCGGTGACCTATATATATTTTTTGCATGCACGCACCATTTACGATGGCACATCAAATATAAAAGTTTTTCTGTAAGCCATAAATCGCATTTTCTTTAAATATATTTAATTCTACTAGATAAATTTTTTCCATACTGTCTGAAAAGTTAAAGAATTTAGGGAACTTTCCAACAAAGAAATAAAAATGGTAGGTCACTGAATTAGTTTTTCAGATAATTTACAAAAACTGAAATTTAGTGGACGTTTTTGTGCACCTTGTACGTTGCCATGGTAACTGATATGACGTCACAAGTACCCTCGAAGTGTAGCCCAGCAATAGAGTTGCAAGAAGACATATAGTTTGCCCACACCATTAAATATTCTTCTTTGTAACCTTCCATCGTTTTACAAGCACTGCAGCAACGAAAAACACTTTCGAGCCTTAGGTAATTCCCTTGAAATTGTTCTACTGTCAAACTTTTTTTGAAACTTGGCGTAATGAACATTCATGGTATGAAGATTATAAAAATGTAATAAAAAAATGGGGTCACCGTGCTTGTTTACGCGTCAGCAAGATCTTAAAATGGGTATTTTTACTGGTTGCGCGTTAATCGCCTTCATACAGAATGAAATCTTGGTTACTTGAAAAGGACAAAGTTTTGTCTTGAAACTAAAGCTTCATTTATTGACGTAAGCAGTATTGCTTCATTTAAGCCGTTTTTGATTGCCTGGTTGCGGGAACATTGCACTTTTTCGGAGAATTCCGTGGCTAACTTGAAGTCCTCGCCTTGGCCAAAATACACCCAGTTGGGAACTATTTTCCAAAAAAATTCATGTTCTACTATCAAACTTTTTTTCCTCTTCAAATATGTTTTTCATTAGACTGTTCTTAGCAAATACCTAAAAGAAAAATCGGGGGTCACCGTGCTCGTTTAAGAGAAAAGGAGAATTTATTCCGTTATCGAGCTTAGTTTGAGGGAAATCTCTCACGTTTTGCACTTGCACGCGCTCGTGTGCGCGCGCTGATGACGCGAAAATCGTGCGCAGTAGGGATGCGCAATGAAATAGGCAGCAAGTGTCGGTACAAAAAACACCAGGTCGAAACATTTTAACATCGAGCTAAGGGAGGTCATCGTCGGAACTCATCTTCGTAAATATCTTCGTTTACTTGTCGGATATTGCGAAACCTCCGTCACAGGAAGTCACGCGAGGGTCTCTAAACTGAGAAAGATAATAACGTGAATAGTGAATCGACGCCGTCGTTAGAGACGTCTATACCTCAAGATATTTCGGTAGTCTAGAGTTAACAAAATGAAAAACATAGAACTTAATCTTCCAAATATTCCGCATGTGATTTGTATCCAATTGGGTGCTTTTTTCATAACAACAGGAATATTAATTATTCGGCGGCAATAACATAATGACAATAATATCTACCTAAATATCGATCTGCATACGGTATTTAGGCCTACATTCAACGGAACAATAGATAACGTTTTTATTAGATATTAAACAAGATTTTCATTTCTTCCCAAACATTTATTACACGTTTACACGGCAATATCCACCGCTTGGAGGTCAACTGTGTCGTACATCTACCTACGGGAGGTACTTTCGCAAACATTTAGTGATTTACCGTGACAAGGTACATTTCACTTCAATTTCTACCAGAAAACAGAGATAATCAACATTTTTATATAAACTAGCAATATCTGATATAGTTCCAGCTTTTAACCGCTTCCAACAAAGTGATTATAGTAATAACCAAGCAATATCCACCTACTGGAGGTCAAATGTTTCGTACATCTACCTACAGGAGGTACTTTCGCAAACATTTATACAAGGTACATTTCGTACATTTTGTACTTGCAAAACAGATCATCGCTATTTTTCTATAAACTACCAATATCTGATATAGTTTCAAGGTTTTACCCTCCTTCCAACACCGTGATTATATTAGTAACCTAGCAGGAGCCACCGACTGGAGGTCAACCGTTTCGCACATCTACCTACGGGAGGTACTGCTCCAAACATTTTTATAGGATACGGTTAATATATTTACTACCTGAAAACACGGATAACCTGCAAATCCTTTTAAACTACAATGGGCGACAAAAGTAGTTGAGACACTTTTAGGAAAAGACGATTTTCGATTCTTAAACATTTGTTCTATTTTATTTGCATCTAGCGTTAAATCTCTGATACCCCCGGCCCCCAATTCAATGTTGTGTAGGCGTTGTGGTCTGTGCAATCGAAGACAGAGAAAAATCAACATTGTTGTGGGGGAAAGGGGGGGAATGTTTCCAAGACGCAGAAAAATCGAATTTTAGTGCCAAGTGTATCAACACTTTTGTCGCTCATTGTAGCTCTATATCTGATGTTATTCACAGCGTTTAACCTTAGCTTAATTACATTACGACCATTTAGAAAACAGCAACCCACACTTATTTGTTAAAAATCGTGTTTTCAGGTAGTAAATATATTAACCGTATCCTATAAAAATGTTTGGAGCAGTACCTCCCGTAGGTAGATGTGCGAAACGGTTGACCTCCAGTCGGTGGCTCCTGCTAGGTTACTAATATAATCACGGTGTTGGAAGGAGGGTAAAACCTTGAAACTATATCAGATATTGGTAGTTTATAGAAAAATAGCGATGATCTGTTTTGCAAGTACAAAATGTACGAAATGTACCTTGTATAAATGTTTGCGAAAGTACCTCCTGTAGGTAGATGTACGAAACATTTGACCTCCAGTAGGTGGATATTGCTTGGTTATTACTATAATCACTTTGTTGGAAGCGGTTAAAAGCTGGAACTATATCAGATATTGCTAGTTTATATAAAAATGTTGATTATCTCTGTTTTCTGGTAGAAATTGAAGTGAAATGTACCTTGTCACGGTAAATCACTAAATGTTTGCGAAAGTACCTCCCGTAGGTAGATGTACGACACAGTTGACCTCCAAGCGGTGGATATTGCCGTGTAAACGTGTAATAAATGTTTGGGAAGAAATGAAAATCTTGTTTAATATCTAATAAAAACGTTATCTATTGTTCCGTTGAATGTAGGCCTAAATACCGTATGCAGATCGATATTTAGGTAGATATTATTGTCATTATGTTATTGCCGCCGAATAATTAATATTCCTGTTGTTATGAAAAAAGCACCCAATTGGATACAAATCACATGCGGAATATTTGGAAGATTAAGTTCTATGTTTTTCATTTTGTTAACTCTAGACTACCGAAATATCTTGAGGTATAGACGTCTCTAACGACGGCGTCGATTCACTATTCACGTTATTATCTTTCTCAGTTTAGAGACCCTCGCGTGACTTCCTGTGACGGAGGTTTCGCAATATCCGACAAGTAAACGAAGATATTTACGAAGATGAGTTCCGACGATGACCTCCCTTAGCTCGATGTTAAAATGTTTCGACCTGGTGTTTTTTGTACCGACACTTGCTGCCTATTTCATTGCGCATCCCTACTGCGCACGATTTTCGCGTCATCAGCGCGCGCACACGAGCGCGTGCAAGTGCAAAACGTGAGAGATTTCCCTCAAACTAAGCTCGATAACGGAATAAATTCTCCTTTTCTCTTAAACGAGCACGGTGACCCCCGATTTTTCTTTTAGGTATTTGCTAAGAACAGTCTAATGAAAAACATATTTGAAGAGGAAAAAAAGTTTGATAGTAGAACATGAATTTTTTTGGAAAATAGTTCCCAACTGGGTGTATTTTGGCCAAGGCGAGGACTTCAAGTTAGCCACGGAATTCTCCGAAAAAGTGCAATGTTCCCGCAACCAGGCAATCAAAAACGGCTTAAATGAAGCAATACTGCTTACGTCAATAAATGAAGCTTTAGTTTCAAGACAAAACTTTGTCCTTTTCAAGTAACCAAGATTTCATTCTGTATGAAGGCGATTAACGCGCAACCAGTAAAAATACCCATTTTAAGATCTTGCTGACGCGTAAACAAGCACGGTGACCCCATTTTTTTATTACATTTTTATAATCTTCATACCATGAATGTTCATTACGCCAAGTTTCAAAAAAAGTTTGACAGTAGAACAATTTCAAGGGAATTACCTAAGGCTCGAAAGTGTTTTTCGTTGCTGCAGTGCTTGTAAAACGATGGAAGGTTACAAAGAAGAATATTTAATGGTGTGGGCAAACTATATGTCTTCTTGCAACTCTATTGCTGGGCTACACTTCGAGGGTACTTGTGACGTCATATCAGTTACCATGGCAACGTACAAGGTGCACAAAAACGTCCACTAAATTTCAGTTTTTGTAAATTATCTGAAAAACTAATTCAGTGACCTACCATTTTTATTTCTTTGTTGGAAAGTTCCCTAAATTCTTTAACTTTTCAGACAGTATGGAAAAAATTTATCTAGTAGAATTAAATATATTTAAAGAAAATGCGATTTATGGCTTACAGAAAAACTTTTATATTTGATGTGCCATCGTAAATGGTGCGTGCATGCAAAAAATATATATAGGTCACCGAGCAAAATTTCGAGCTATAAACAAATGTTTCCCGCACATTTTATTTCGGGTTCGCGCGATTTTACGCAAGATTTAACTTCCGGTGTGCTAATTTTGATTTATTCAGCTGACGTGTGTTTGCGCGCACGCGTGCAGCTTAAAACCCTTTCGAGCCTCCTTAACTTTAATCACTGCACTAAGTTAGTACGCGCGCTGTGATTGGTCAATTTAACGGGTGACCCGAAAACACTGAGCCCCGGTCCACGGACCCCCATTACGGACCATTACGGACCGGGTCCACGGACTACCACTACGGACCCCTCTACGGACCACCCCCCAAAACAGAATTAAAAAAAACAAAAATAAAGATTTCACTTACTGGTTGTCAAATAGATCACTCGTGTCGGCCAAGTTTCGAGCGTTACGCTGGGAAAATGTAAAAGACTGGTTAACAGACCTGGGTTCAGGCCCGGGCATTTTGCTCTGCCCATTCGCCCGAGCGGTTCGCGAACTCGTCCCAGGCTTGTCAATTGGCTTGGCGGAATAAACAAGTTAGCAAGACCTAAAATCACACCTCTTTTGCAGCCCGATTAAAACAGGAGGTAAGAACTTCCCCTCTTTTTCTTCATTTGCATCTCTTCGCCCCGAAAACAGCTTCTATTATTTTGGGGTTTTGATATACAGAAATGTAAAGGGCGGTGACGAAAGTTAATCCCATTAATGTACATGAGGTTACATGTTATATGCTACCAAGAGCCATAATAGTATTATGGCTCTTGATGCTACTCAATTTAGTTCTATTGGACACGCAGTAAGTGAAATCTTTATTTCTGTTTTTTATTCTATTTTGGGGGGTGATCCGTAAAGGGGTCCGTAGTGGTAGTCCGTGGACCGGTCCGTCAGTAGTCCGCAGCCCCGGTCCGTAGTGGGGGTCAGTGTTTTCGGGTCACCCCAATTTAACGGTCCGTTCGCACGGACCGCCAAAACTTAGTTTTTTGTTGCCAAACTGTTGCGTGATTTATATTGCCAATTTTTCTAAACTTGTATAACAAATAAAAGTTTAAAACTTTCTTTTACTCTAAATTGTGCACCAAAGCGTGCTTTTTGAGTTATTTTTTTTGGTAAACAAACACCTCTTAGTCGGCGCGTCGAGTCAGTGAGTGAGAGATGTATGTCACACCAATCAGATCGGATCTACTATAAACAGCCAATCAAATTTCTTGTCTTAAAGGTAAATGGTATGTGAGAAGATTTGATCGGGACGGCCATATTTATTCTTCTATGAAAGAGGAGGAAGTGGGTTAGGCTGAGGATTTAAGTTATGGACGAGATGAGCCTTGAGGTTTGAATTAGTGCGTGAGTTGTATGCAAATGGCATGAGATATTTTTATTTTTAGTAACAAAGGTAACTTGATACTTCTGTTTTCCACAAGGAGTAAATTCAATTAGAGGTCACGCATCGTCGCTTCTAGTTCTTAGAAAATGTTTTAGAGGAGACGAGACTATTTTGATTTGAAAGAGTTTGAACGTCTAAAATAGTAAGTGCAGGTAACGATTGTTTTGTTCTTGCTGCATGCAAATATTAGCCAGATATTTTTATTTTTTAGTTACAAAGGGTAATTGACACTCTTGTTTTTCACAAGGGAGTAAATTCAATTAGAGCTGACGAATCGTCACCACTTGTTCGCACGAGATGTTTGCTATCTTTAGTTTCATATGGTAACTTAATACTTTTGTCTTTTATATGGGAGTAAATTCAATTAGAGCTCTCAAGTTATCGGCTATTGCTCCCAGAATATTATTGGACAAACAAGAAGCTTTCATTTCAGGACGGTTTTTAGGTCTCTGCAGTAGCAGTTTATTTATATTTGATGAGCATTTTTTGTGACGTTCTTTTGAGTCCAGTAATGAAAAGTATGAAAACTGCTCAAATGTTCTTTGAAGACTACGTTGCACCAAGTAAAAGGGCAATTTAATTAAATCAGACTTTCAACGTGAATTAGTGTTGTGTTGTGTTGTGTAAAAAGGGTAAACTTACGACTCGTATAAAATGCGAAAAGGTCTCTTAACTTTAGTATTTTGGGCAAGAATTCCTCTTGGGGGTTGGAAGGACTTTGTGATCGATGAGTGAGGGAGTTATGCATTTTCGTGTGTCACACCAATCACAGTGTGGGTTGTATAGTAGTCTAGCATTTACCAAGTTATCCCCCCCGCCCAACCCTTTTTAATTTATTCAAGATGGCCGCCAATAAAAGGTCGAGAAATCGTGACGTCAGGACCACCTGAACATGACGTCACAGTGGTGAAGAAGGGTGGATCCAGTGGTGAAGTTAACCCTAACCCTAAGCCTAGTCGCGCCAACGCTAACCCTAGCCCTAAAAGCCCTAACCGTGAATTGCTAACCTTAAGTCCTGAGCCCAAATAACCCTTAGCCCTAGAGGGGGCCCCGTTCCCAAGCGCTTCGCTGACCTTGACCGCGCGCTTGCTTAAAACCCTAAAAAGTGGGAGGGGGTCTCTTGGCCGACCTTGGGCGCGCGTGTCTAAAACCCCAAAAAGCAGGGTGTGTGTCTTGCGCGTGCGACGTCTTTTGCGTGCGCTTAAACCCTAGAAAAAGGGGTGGGTCGCGCGCCTGCAGGCTTGGGGTGGTCGAGAAGGGGACCCCTACCGCCTGCGCGGTCGCGCAGGGTGGAGTTTGTTTTGGGGAAAGAATTTGAGACGAATTCGGTCATGCCTTTATTATTATTATTATTATTATTATTATTATTATTATTATTATTATTATTATTATTATTATTGTATTCATCGGAATGACTTTACGCGCGCTTAAACCCTAAAACCGAGAGTCTTAGCCGACCTTGGGCGCGCGCCCCTAAACCCTAAAATGCGGGTGGTCTTAGCTGACCTTGGGTGCGCGGTTAAACCCTAAAAAACGCGGGGTGGAGAGGAATGCCCCTGACCTTGACCTTGGGCCCGTGTGCGCGCGCAGGTTGAAAGGGGGGTTTGTTAAGAAAAAAAAAAGGTATGGGGTTATTTATAATAAAAAAGGGGCGGGATTGTTCAATACTATCGTTTGGCTTCTTTAGTCTTATTTTTCTTGGATAATTCTACATCTGCCCACTGAAAGAATCGACAGTCTCTGTCTCGACATACAAAGTAGGGGCGACCTGGATTTTTTTCTGTTTCGCTCACTGTGAGCGAAACCGCTTCTTCGCAGCCACATATCAAGATCCTCTTTCGTCTTAGATAGCTTTCGTGTAGTCTGCCACAGACGTTGCTAATGTATTGGTAGGCAGAGTGTTCATGCATGAAGATCGGGCATTCATCTACTTGACATTTGATGTAAACGTTTCCATTGCTTCGGGCTTCAAACAGTATTAGATTACATTCGTGAAAGGGGCAAACATTCAAATTGTGATTTTTTTGACCTCTGTTGTGGACGGTATGGGTTGAGGGTGTGTCGTCTGGGGATCCGTGGTGATGAGATCATCTAATAGGTTGGCGAGATCCTGCTCTTGCTCCACGCTCGATGTTGGAGGCTGAATCTTTGTCTCTTTTTTTACGCTTTTTTGTTAATGGCTGGCAGTTTGTGGACCATTTCCTCCATAGCTTCTAAAGGTTGCTTTTCACTCATCGTTGCTCGATCAAAATAAAGACGAACCCAACGCTATTGGAAGTTACATAGCTTGTTGTTTCATTCCCGGCATGATTTGCGCGTTCCTTGTGCTTGCAGGTATTCTGTTTTACAGCTATTCTGCAATACCTGCAGATTTTCCGCAACCATCCTCGGATTTTCTGCAATACCTGCAGAAAATCTGCAACACTCTGCAGATTTTCTGAAACAATCTGCAGATTTTCTGCAACGCCCAGCAGATTTTCTTCAATACCTACAGATTTTCTGCGTTTCCTGTAGATTTTCTGCAATACTTGCAGATTTTCTGCAACACTCTGAAGATTTCTTGGAACACTTTGCAGATTTTTTGCAATACCTGCAGATTTTCTGCAACATTCTGCGGATTTTCTGCAAAACCTGCAGATTTTCTGCAACACTCTGCAGATTTTCTGCAATACCTGCAGAAAATCTGCCACACTCTGCAGTTTTTCTGCAATACCTGCAGATTTTCTGCAATACCTGCAGATTTTCTGCAACACTCTATAGATTTTCTGCAATACTTGCAGAAAATCTGCAACACTTTGCAGATTTTCTGCAACACTGTGCGGAATTTCTGCGGAGTCAGCTCTGACGATATTAACAGTTGTATAGTATAACGTTCTTCAGTTGTTCTATTTATGTTGTGGTTAATGGTGCTCTCTGCGCGCTTAAGAACTTACCTCAACTTCACAAGGAGTCAACCACGTGCAAATCATGTGACATCAATGCCGTTACTGTCAAAAGCCATTTACTCGTGCTGGTAGTAGAAGACATCACGAGAGGTATACTTGTTGGAAGCGACTTCAAAATGGTCAAGACAAACTCCTCTTAGTAGACTTCCCTTCATCACCAGCAGTAACACGAGTGGATGCTCCAAAGATTACACTTCCTAGTGAAAAGCAGAATGGGATACCTAGCGGAATAGAATTTGGAGAAGCGTTTCGGTTCAAGACACCCTCCAGTATTTTGGTCGTGGGCCGTTCTGGTTATGGCAAGACTTGTTTCACCGAATCGTTACTTTTGGATCACTTGGAAGAATTTTTTGTAAGTCCTCCTCCCACGATTCATTACTGCTATGGGGTGTGGCAAGATGGATTCCAAGACATGAAACACGCTGGTGCGCAATTTCTCGAAGGGATTCCTCAGACAGACCATCTCAAACGGTGGTTTCCGAAGGGTGGATTACTGGTGTGAGACGATCTGATGGCGGAGGGAGGTGAAGACAAAAAGTTATTGGATTTATTCAACAAACATTCTCATCATCAAAATATCACCGTGTTGTATTTGTGCCAAGATATGTTTCCATTAGGGAAATGCGCTAAGAGTATTTCCAGGAACGCCCACTACATCGTAGCCTTCAAGAATCCAAGAGATCAATTAGGCATGAGGAATTTACTGCTTCAAGCCTTTCCCACTTGCTGGCAAGATGTGATGGACGTGTATCAAAAAGTGACCGAACAACCCTTCGGGTATATGGTCCTGGATTTACATCCGGCTGTAATGACAGGAAACGCGTGTTTAGTCACCTCATGACGCACGAAGGATACCCACGCTGGCATCGAAGAAATTGAGAGGATGTCCGATCATTGGGCAAAATGGTATATCAAAGATCAACTTCAATCGACTCGACTCATTTAAAGCATGCTGTCTTGGGTGAAGGTAGACTGGAGAAAGAAGACCATGGATGATCGTTCAACAGATATTTTTGGACCCGTGGAAGAAAACAGTGATGACAGCGTAGAAGAGGAAGAGGAGCCTGAAGAGGAACAAGAAGAAGACGAGAGTAGTAGCATCTTCGAAGAGGAAGGAGAAGTTGAGGACGATAAACCAGACTATGATCCGTGGCGTCCGTTACACCAAAAAGTGGGGCATGAATTCAAAGAACTCTACATGAACAAAGTCCAGCAGTTCCTGGATAGGGGAAAATCCCAAACCTATGCCGAGAATGCAGCTTTCAATGCCCTATTACCTGTATTGAGAGGAGGGCTACGAAAGACTTACTTAGAGTGTCTAAAATGGATTCACCGTATTAAACACGACACAGTACACCGTAAAGTCATGAAAACTCTTCGTCGCTTTATTGACGAAGACGACATGGATTTTGACGAAGCAGCGGAGTCAGCAGTGGAAAAACGGAAATTCCTGTTAAACAGTCATGCAGGAGAAGGTACTCCCTGACGAGTCGGATGATGACGAAGAAGCCGAAGAAGAGGTCGAAACATCAGTGTCACACTCTGAATCAGCCACATGATTCTTATAAGAGAGTGCGATTGGAGCGTTCTAATTGTTATTTGTAAGATGCCACACAAGATGAATTGTTCTAATCCATCAAAGGAGAATGACAAGAAGGACGTTTGTAGGAGTGCCTACCATAAACGATATTATGCAGAGAACAGGGAACGAATCCTAGCCAGGCAAAAACGATGGCGTACAGAGAATCCTCAGGCTGTGAAAGCCCGTAACCGAAGATGGTATGAAAAAAAGAAGGAACAACTCGCCAACAGCCGAGAAAACAACAAGGAACGGTTAAACGTTTATTGAAGAGGTTATTATGTCAAGAACAAGGAACAGATCAACCAAAGACGTGAGCAAAGACAAAGAAAAGGAACAGATCAACCAAAGACGTGAGCAAAGACAAAGAAAAAGAGGACAGAATATCACGCGGTTTGGGGTCTGTGACCAAGGATCTGAGAAACTTGAAATGAGTCTAGTTCCCAGCCAACATGCAGTTACACATTGTGAAATATCAGC
>JAHPZR010005672.1:0-2500 GCA_019787425.1 Platygyra sinensis | reverse complement strand
TCTCTGGCTCGGGTTGAAAGCTCATCAAAGTCAAATGTTTTTTTTTCAAAGTTGACCACTGATCAACTACTGGTTTTTTATTAGATTATGGGCTCAAGTCAGGTTAACTTTCTAATCAGTGCCAGGTTGTTCAGAAGGTATAATTTCACTGCTTTTATTTTATGTAGTTTGAGATTGTTGAAACTCGAAAAAGAAGTCCAAACAATATTAACAGAAAACCTCACTGCAATATGTTAACAAAATTGAAGTAAAAATTCTCACTAGTAGTCATAGAGGGTCAGAATTAGCCGGATCTAGGTAGAGCCAGGTAGAGTTAGGTAGAGTTAAGTCATTAATATTCAAACTGTCCAGGTAAAATGCGTTCCTGCATACTAATGTGGATTTCCTGCATACTAATTCGGTATAGGTTTACTAATAAGCGTCGCTCTAGTACAATACAAACAATAAGGTTGCCTAACTTGCCCGTTACTATGAACCCTGATTGAAAAAATCTCTTATGTGTTAAAATTATAAGCGCGAATTTTAACGAAAGCGCTATCGTTCTTGTAATCGCTTTGCTGCGAAAGTCTATCTCCGAGACTTTCAGTTTATTCGAAACGTTTATCATGAAGATGGTTTTTTTTTCACTAGCGGCCATGTTTTTAAACTGCTTTGAGCGCTTGTTTAACTGTCCGTGATTCGGAAACGCTGACAACCACAAATGTTTTGAAATTGTAATAAGGTTCTCTAGCTTTCTATGAAAACGTTCTCCGATTTTCGAAATCGGGATCTTTTAACCCCGATTGGTTTAGGTAGAATCTATCATGCTTTTATTCTCAGCTTTGCTGACGAGAGAGAGAATTAAATTCTTAGCTAAGAGCTCGAGTTTTCCGCTCCGTTAGTCACGCACTGAACTCCACTCCCTAGATTTGCATACTGACAAAACTCGAACGGAGAAACCCATGGGACAGCTCTATCATTGAAATGACAACAATAGCACTTCGGAGCGCTAATTAATTGTCAACACGCGACAATAAATATGTTTGAACAGCACGTTTCTTGATTTATTACTTGTTAATAGCGCTATGATTCAAATACACAGAGATTTGAAATGAATAAAAATACATTTATTGACAACGAAAGCTCCAACAACTACGAAATATACATCTCAGTCATTATAAAAAAACTACGATTGCGAATTAAATTTGGTCTATGAACCTAATAGACAACACAAAACAACTCTGTTAAATATTCAAGACCGAGAAAATGAACAAGTTTATCGCAATCCATTTTAACTCAGTGTTTACAACTCTCTGAGCTCTAACTCGTCAAGTACTACAGTTTGTTCTTTCTATGCGGGCATGATCCAGTAACAACAATATGACGAATAAATTCAGTCTTCACTGGGAACTTGCGGGTTTTTTTAATTTATTATTAACTTTCTACTTTTTTCGCGTATTTGTAAGGATGGCTTTGACTTTTAAGGCGCCGAGATCGCCGTTTCTGAATCGGTTCATCATCGTCTAAGTAATTTACAAAATGAATCCGCTGCCTTTTCTTTGGCGGTGAGGGCATTGGTGACGGTGATTTTACTGTGGGAGGAGGGGTCAGTATGATAGGATTTAACGGAGTTAATGCCGTAGGTCCTTGTAAGACGGCCCCTTGATTTAAATTTGGTGCCACGTTGAAGGGGTTTAGGGGCGTCGAGGGCGCTGTTACCGTTGTAGAATCTCCTAGACTTGTTGGCAAATTAACTTCCGGCTGACTGGTGTTCATCTCTTGAGGTTTATTTCTAGCTGGAAGTGGTGTGTGTGTGTTCAATTGTTGTTTGAAAGTCAGGTATCTGTTTTGCAGCTGTAGAAACTGTTTAGCTTTCTCATCTTCTCCGAGGTCTCTGCGAGAGAGAGTGACATCCATTCCGCTTTGTAATCGCTGCATGGTTGGAAGAAGAGGGTCTGATGAAAGATTTTGCTGTTTCAGATATCTTAGTAACTCATGAGGGATAGTTTCTTCCATCGCTGCTTGATTAAATCCTTCTTCTCCAGGGAGCACGTTTGTTCTCAGCCTACAGTCATCTTGAGTTGTAGTTTTCAAATCGATCAAAAGATACCCATAGGGCCTTCTTACAGCTTCTTCATATTGTTTTAGGAAGAAATCGGTTCGCCCGGGATACATTTGTTTGGCTAGAGTCAAAACTTGCAGCTTATCTCGAGGATTCTTGAACAACACCAAGTAGTGGCTATTTAAACTAATGCTGCGACTGCCTTTTCCTTGATGGAATACGTTCTGTACGATGTAAATGACACTCAGGTTGCGATGGTGGGATCCTCTTGTAAACAAATTGACGATTCTCTGATCTTTGCCGGCATCAATCATCTGATCGTCAAAGACGATTAAATTCCGTTTGTTAACACTAAAATAAGCATCTTGTTCTAAAGCCGTGGGGATTCCCTTGACAAATTCTATGTTTGGTATGGTGACTAGCATTTCCATATAAGCGGGCTGCCACTGCGAGTAACAC
>JAHPZR010005671.1:52500-62500 GCA_019787425.1 Platygyra sinensis | reverse complement strand
ATTAAACACGAGGACTAACCAAGAAATGCCTACGGATTACATTGTTGACTTAGCGGAGTTGGTTCTCAAGAATAACAACTTTGAATTTGATGGGAAACATTTTCTACAAAAGCGTGGTACAGCTATTGGCACCAGAATGGCGCCTGCCTATGCTAATTTATTCATGCACGACCTTGAATCACAGCTATTGGACTTGGCTCCAGTAAAGCCCTATCTTTGGCTTAGGTACATTGACGACGTGTTTATGATCTGGACGGCGGGAGAAGAACAACTTCAGGAGTTCCTTCAGTGGATTAATCATTATCATAATACCATCAAGTTCACATGGGACTGGTCAAGAAAAACCGTGAACTATCTTGATGTACAAGTTATTAATAATAATGGCGTCATTGAAACCGATTTGTATACTAAGCCAACTGATAAGCATCAGTATTTATACCATACCTCGTGCCACCCAAAAGGGTGTAAAAAAGGCATTCCTTATGCGCAGGCTCTTAGGCTAAGACGTATTTGTTCTACGTCTGCGGCTTTTGAGCAGAGGGCAACTGATCTTACGAAGTATTTAGTGTATAGGGGTTATCAAGAAAAGTTTGTTCGGGACCAAATAAATAGGGCTAGAGTATTAAAGCGGGAAGAGCTACTCGCACCAAGGCCAAAGGAAACCAACAATAGAATACCTTTTGTAGTTACGTATCACCCGGCTCTACCCAATTTAGGGGGTATTTTAAGGGAGTTACATCCCTTTCTACATTTTTCAGAAAGGTGTAAGCAGGCAATTAAGGATGTGCCCATGATGGCGTTTCGTCGTCCTAAGAGCTTACAGGACTACTTGGTCCGTGCCAAGTTGCGACCTCTGGATCAGAATACTATAGGACTCGTAAATGTACGAGTAATAGATGCGATGTTTGTAATTATCTTGCTGTAGGGGATAGTTTTTCTAGTCATGTTACGGGTACAAGTTACACTGTAAATCATCGGTTAGACTGTAATTCAAGGAATGTTGTTTATCTAATTAGCTGTAAGGTATGTGGTCTACAGTATGTCGGCTCCACAACTACTAAATTTAGGTTAAGATTCAATAACCACAAGAGCCGACTACGAGCACATTCTAAGATGTCTGCTGCTAATAAGGATAGGGATGATACTATCTATAAGCACTTCCATAGTGATGGACATCATGGTCTTCAGGATGTAGAAATGCACCTGATTGATAAAGTTAATTCAAAGGAAGATCTGATTGCGAAGGAAGGGCAGTGGGCATATCGACTCCGGTCAGTGAGACCGGAGGGTCTTAATGAGAGTGATTTCTTTTTTAGCCAGAATCGGGGAAAAAAAACCCGTGGTTTATAGGCTGATAAACCACTTGGGATGTTAGTAGGACACTCGAACAATTCGTAAATCACTCCTGCGGCTCGTGATTTACAAATTCTTCTCGTGTTCTACCAACATCCCGCGTGGTTTATCAGCCTATAAACCATAGAAACTTGTGGTCTATTGCTTAAATAACGTTCTTTTAGTCAATCCAGGTTAGACGCGTTTGAAATTTGAAGCCTCGTAGGATGGGCTGTTTAGAGTTTGAGCCATGGTTCCTACCAAAAATTTCCTGCCGCCTTTTTTCCCCACGGGTTTTTTTCCGGCAGGTTTTTTTCTGGCCTCCGTCTGACAGTAGTAGTTGTGTAAACTGTCGCTCTGCTCTGTCGCTTGTTTTATGCTGTGTACTTAGAGTTTGTATTAGGTTGTAGTATAACGTATCGTTATAGATACTGGTGCTCGGCCTAAACTGCCAAAATAAACCTAATGGTTTTTTTGCTCATGTTGTGCACTGCGTGGTGGAGCTGAAAATTAAATATTCTGTACCCATTCGGATGTGATAAAGATGCGAATTATGGCCGAATCTGACAAGTAGACATCCTTTAACTTCATCAGAAAGCAAGCACTTTCGGGACAAATACTCAAGAAAACTGAATTTTGTTTGTATTCTTAACTTAAATTTGACTGTTACCCGCATAGAAAACTTGGGAAATTCATGCTTCTAAGTTGCCTCAAGGCAACAGAACACCCAAAATTTGATTACTTGATAAGTTCGACAGTAAATCATTTTCCCTTCTATACGTGGTGTGATGTTGACCATAAGGGTCATTTGAATATAACACGTTCTAAAAACAAACGGGATATTCTAAAATGCCATTTTTTTTTTGGCAATAATCAGCCACTTTAATGAAATTCTTACCAAAGGTGGTCAAAAGCAAATTAAGGCTGGCAAGATTTCTAAAGAACAAGTTAAATGTTGCCAAAAAGTCACTTCATGTGGTGAAATTTATCTCAAAGAGCATGATTTCTTCCAAAGGTAACACACTATGAATACAAAACCTGCAGGGAACATGGAAATTCCCATGTACCTTGCAACGAAACATATGCCTTGGCAAGGTGCATGACAATTTCCATGTACCTTGCAACGAAACATATGGCAAGGTACATGGAAATTTCCATGTACCTTGCAAACGAAACATATGGCAACGATCATGGACATTTCCATACCTTGCCATAGGCTTCGTTGCTCGGTACCTTGTCAGTGGTATGGCGAAAAAGTCTACGGAAATTTCCTTGTATCAGTGTATCCTTGCTTCCCAAAAGAAACATGGAATTTCCATAGACCTGAATTGTTGTATAAAAGAACATTGAAGAGATTTATTGAGCACAAATCACAATGAAGTCCCCTTTTATTATTGTCTTCTTTACGACAGTGTGTCAGATACAGCTGATAGTGGCAAACGTCACATCCGAAAATGAACAGTTAACAGCAGTTTAAAATCTTGCTACAAAGAAGCTATGTATTTATAGCGTAAGTCAGTTATTCGAGAGTTCTTCGCTAAATTTAGTGAGTGAGACGAGGCAGATAGTGAGTGAGATGAGGCAGATATTAGCTAATGCGGGCGAGGAATTTTTTCTTTCCCATCTGAGGAATAAGAGATTTGGGGGCCTAGGGAAAGGTCGGGTGATTTTGTTTGTCCATGAACAACCCCCCCCCCCCCCCCCCCCGGGTTTTACTCGCTTTTTCCTCCATTTTCACAGTAGTGATTTGACAAAATCTGTGAAACGGTAACACCAGAGCATTCCACGAGACACTAATGTCATTGTTTGCTTTCCTTAGATTTAGTAATATGCTGTAATTGTTGCTGTTTCACGGCGTAAATAAAAGCACTGTATGTTATAAAGTATGCGTATTGATCGAGTCAAAATGATTGATTTAACGCAAGTGTGATTTATTTAAAATCATAACATGGAAAATATGAAATCAAACAAAGCGTACATGTTATACAATGTCCTCATGTAAACTGAAACAAAACGACCAATATATATATATAAAAAAAATAGTTTTTTCCACAATATAACGGATAAAGCTAAATGGTTGTTTGTGGGAATACTTTAACATTTCATTGAATAAAAATTTAAACAAAACAACTGTATTGTAACATATACTAATTGCTCTGTTAAAACTGAAACTATCACTGAATTATCAAATGCTACTGTATGGTTCCTGAGTTTTTGGCAGTCATATCTGCTTGGTAAACGTCATTTTTTGCGACTTTGTTTAATACGATCCACAATATAATGTCGTAAGTTTAAAGGGAAACTAAGGTCTAGAAACATTTTACCTTGTATGAAAGCCCATATACCCAGCGTTTCAAAAATAGTTGTCATTTGGTGCGGCACCGACTTGAATTTTTGTAGTGGGTCTTTGAAATCGTTAAAAATTACCACCCTCGAACACCAAAGGCCGCCATCTTGAACCGTGGGAATGGTATCGAGGCTATGACGTGACATTAGTCAAGGTTGATTTTCTCAGATGATCTGCGGTGTGTAACATTTGCAGACTGTAGACTACATTGAGACCTAAATAGCGCTCTGGTTTATAGCCTAAATAGCACTCAGGTTAGCCTGTTTACGGTTGGCTATTGGAAGTGGAAATGGGTGTGCGATATTTTGTTAAAAAGTCTACAGTCTGTGGCCTACAAAGTATCGATCGAGTAGCCCTTCGAGTATAAAAGGCCAGAGGTTCACTGCCTCGAATTCGAAGTTGAGTACAGATCACCCATTAAAAATTGTAAGGGACGGGCTGCATTTCATTAACTACTGGAGGATAAAAAAAAAAACAAAAAAAAAAACAAGCAGTGGCTCGCAAAGATCAAACGAAAGGGCAAACTACCGAATCCCTAGAACAGTTTTGCGTGTTACGCGGGCCAGTTTTAAATCAGACAACTACAAGCGCAAACTTAAGGTATGTGAAGTTTTGCGGTTGTAATTCACATTCACAAAATAAACTCTGTGTGGTATTTTGCCTTAGTTTTTCTTTAAAGCGGTTATGGTTTTTGATGCCAGCTTGGTTGCGGGAAAACACAGCAATATTTACAGCGAATGTAGGGAAAAGTCGACAGTTACATGCTCGATAACTTGAGGAAGGTTGACATTCTGCAATTGCAGTCAAACTAAGATTGCATTAATGAACTGATTATTTGAAACTTGAAACCGCTAGTCGTTTCAATAATTTAATAATGAACTGATTATTCGAATATTGAACTCGCTCGTTCGATGCAAGAATACGGCTAACGGGTTCCGTTTTCGAAAAATCATTTCACTATTGCATTCTAGAGAAGACCAGTAGGTTTCAAACCTACTAGTCGCAACAGTGAATTGATTTTTCGAAAACGGAACCCGTTAGCCTTATTCTTGGATCGAGCGAGCGAATTCAGTATTCGAATAATCAATTCGTTATTGCATTCTTGAAACGACTAGCGGGTTCATGTTTCATATAATCAGTTCATTAATGCAATCTTGAGGGGTACGCTTCACTTAGTTAGACTGTGAGCAATTTTTATGGATCAAAAAGTAAAGATATCTAGCAAAAGATGTTGCCGCTCAAGGTTTAAGGGTGGGGGCTCGCTGAGTAGCGAAGAATCCTTGTTTAGCTTTTCACGGCAAATCAATAACAAAAATAATACTTCGAAATTTTACCGAGAACCTGCGGCACAGGTTTGCAAACAAATGCATAAAAAAATGAACATTGTAATTTATGCAAGGTGCATTTTTTGAAAGTAGGCGGCAAGTCAGGCAAACAATTCATAGCTTATATTCTCTTTTTCTTTTAATCTATTTCGTCCCGTGAAAATTGCATTAAGATAAGGAATTCTCCCAAATCATAGCAAATACATTTACCAGGATAAACAGTATGATGACTAGCCGTTCGACTTCCGGTTCTTTGGGTCACGCAATGAATAAATACTGAAAAATGTTTGTTTGCTACAGCCTACCGACGGAGCTTATCGTGAAAGGAAACCCCCACTCAAGGAAGATGCTCTTCCCAGCATCTTTAGTTATATCCCAGAAAAAAAACGTACGTCAAGCAATTAATGCTGGTACACCAGTCGCGGTTGCCAAGACATGATAGTGTAGTCTCATCGGCGTTAGCTTCCACTGCTTCTAGCGGATCTTGAGCCATGTTCGAGTCACTTTCGTCTTCGGAGGAGGTACCGTGCTATGGCTCAAGCATAAACGGACGCATAACACCATCTGACTTATTTCTAACTCAAGCAACGAGTCGCTATCGTTTGCAATATCGCGGCTATCTTCTGCCGCCATCTTCGACTGCTTGACTAATGTGATGTCATAGCCTCGCTTTCATTAGGTGAAAACAAAATGGCCGCCAGCTGAAGCAAAATGGCAATTTTGTTGCCCCGATTATTTGCTACAAAGTTGACGACAGAGCAAATCATTGCTATTTTCAGATATGTCATGGTATGAACTTTCATTTAAGGTAAAATTTTTCTAGACCTTAGTTCCCCTTTAAAGTTTTGAAAAAATAGCTTAACACGTGACATGTTAGGTCTTTGTTACACACACTAAATGGTCTGTAAAAAGTGAAACTACATTTATAACTGAATTCTGACCAAATGCAACTGTGTAGTTGCCCACTGTTTGTTAGTCACAGTTGTTATGGTTGACTTCATCCTTTTTTTGGAACGTGCTCTGATGTACAACAAACTGCTGTTTCAAGCTGTTACACAAGTACCCTCAATATTGTTCATGAATGTTCTAAATAGAGACTGTCTAGTGTCACTACTTGAAGTCACTCAGATTTAACAATTTCTTTGATATAATTAGATTTTATTTTTATTTTATTTTATTTGGATATAATTACATTTTGTATTGAAAGCAGAGCTTCTGAGATCTGAAGGAAAACCAACGCTGTCGCTTCACGTTTCTGAGATCAAAGGATCTCAGACCATGCGCTTGTTAAGTCAAGGATGAACAGCTTTCGCTCCACGCTCCTTAGCCCGCGTGGCAAGCGTCCGAAGGGGAGGGAAAGGGGAAAGACGAGCTAGTGAAGCACGAGAAGATTTTGACTTTCCTCCCTCCTTTTCTACGGCCTGCCACGCAGGCTACACGCTTCTATGAATTTAAAGTACACTATGCGCTTGTCAGCTCAAGGGCAAACAATTCTGACGCTCCGCGATTGAAGTTAAGGGCGAACAGTTGCCACTCTCGATTAAGACGGAATACGGCCGGAAAATGGCATACAACGCGACAACATGAACAGAAAAGTCGAATCCAAGTTGACACGCTCGATTTGGATTGGTCGGCGTAGCTGCTATGCATGACCTTCACGTGATCCAAGGTCCAAATTCTCCTTTTGTCGCCCGCAATAATTCAACAAATTGTAACACTATCCAAATATGGTCATGATGCTCCCGTTATCTGTCATCCGTAGGCAACAGATATCCGGCGATATACGTAGCTACGTACGTGGGAAGAAAAAGTGAAGTGAAAAAATGTCGACAGAAAGGTTTAAAAATGTTACGAGCTTGGAAATCAATTTTGTTATCAATTTGTTGAATAATAAAACAATTATCCTGCTCAATCTCGCGGAATATCGTCTGATTTTAGCCGACTCGGCCTACGGCCTCGTCGGCTAAGTATCAGACGATATTCCGCGCGATTTCGCAGGATAATTGTTAAGTAATCGGACCCAAAACTTAATATTCGCTTACAGATATATATATATTTTTAGATTTATTAGGTTTACAATGCCTCATGTGGGTTTTAAGTTAGCGAAAGTTACAAAAATGGCGCCCTTTTGGATGATAATGACCGGCCCGAGCACTGACCTATAAAATATACTTTTGCGGACATCCGGTGTTCATGGGCTCATTCTGTGACTTTTTTAATTCGAGTCATTGAAGTTCATTTAACACTTAGCAAAGCAAAATTATTCTATTTCTTTTACCTGTAGATTGATGAACTGTAGCATGTTCGCCGATTGTCTTCTCATCTAGTTTCGATATACAACCTCACTTGCCGGCAGTTCCACAACCAATAATGTATGGCAGTGTCCTGTCCTGTTCAGTGTGGTTACAGCTTACATCAGGCTACCAGCTCATGTCTGTTTTCATCGCGAGAACATGTTTGTTCAATATTGAGTCGGCACAGCACTTTGATTCTCAAAAGTATTATAAGCTCATAAGATGACCGACCGTAAACAGCACAGCTGAAATGAAAGCAGCTTGTCTGACAGTTAATTTCACCGCAGTGATAGGCACATTTCTGCGGTTTTTTATAACAGCATCCTGACCCGAATCCGGCTCAGTGATTCTATAGCTTATAGTTCTGCGAATGGAAACAGAACTAACACTTTTCTCAAAGTAACACTTTTTCTAAAGCGTTCTCTTTTTTATTTACCGGCCGCTATTGTTATATGTCTTATGTGCCTCCTTATTCAAAGCCGATACCGACAAATGTAAAACAGTGAAGTTGCTCCTAATTACGGAAACCTGAACAATGGCATTCCTCAAACGTCTGACGTTACTGCGGTTTTAACGGAATCACGTATTGCAGTCCGCCAAGAGGGCAAATGACGATTAGAGCTGTAGCTAGGAAGGAGGTCTGCTCCGGTTGGAAAACATTGTTGATAAATTGTTACGATGGGTCCTATGTAGAGGTACTGCCAAGTTTAGGAGACAAAACATCTGTGTGCAAGTGAGTGGAATGAATCGCGTCCGATCATTGACAGTGCGGAGATAAAGGATGGCGTTAACGGGGCGAACGGCAAAGGTGAAACTTTTGTCGTCTGTCTTGGCTGTTTGTGCTCTAAAGTGAAGGTACTGGGGTGAATATTAGGAGTCTTTTTTTGTGTGCGTGATATATGTAATGAAAGAACACAAAATCTAGAAAATCAAAGGAGAAATTTTTGCCATTTGCCGTCCCCGTAAACGTCAAATCTAATCATGACGTTTACGGCAGACGGCAGACGGCAGACGGCAGACGGCAAACGCTATAAATTACCTCTGACTTTTGATTCTTTTCTTGTAATCCCTAATTAAATCACACAAGTATAGAAAAAAAATGTCTTCTATTCACTGCAAATACAACTGTTTTTAATCTTCTGAACAGAGAGCTGAAGACAGACGGCAAAAGTTTCATTATTGCTGTTTGACGTAACGTCATTTGTAGCGGCGGTGTGGTCGCCTAAAAGAGTCTCAACGGTACTGTCGAAAAGTAAAATATATAAATTGATCTTTCTGCTATGTGTATTGGCCATTTTAAGAGCAAGACTCGGTATATTTTAAGCAATCACTGCGCTCCAGATCAATTTAAAAAATACCATAATACTTTATTACTGCTTCTAGCAGAGAGTCTTCTTCCCAGAACTAAAACGGCTCTGAAGGTGACCATTCTGCTCCTTGAGGTGTTGTCAAAAGTTCGTTCAAAAGACGTGGCACACTGGAAGTGATATCTTTCAGTCGGTAAGGGAATTTGAACTTTTTCCTATAGAACTAACGCATCAAAGGAGAGGGCTTTACTTCAGTTTGAATGGGCAACTTGCTCGAGTATTTCGCTAGTGAATAGATCATTAGATTAAACCAAATGGTCATGATCTAGAGGACTAGAGTAAGTTTGTGTATAACAATCAGTGTTGATGTATTTTGTTTCTTTAATTTCCAGGTTCCTGGCTCGTTCAAAGAGAGAAGAGTGTACTCTTGTTTCATACTGATGTATCTTTAAGTTAGTTGATTAAAACTATTCAATTCTTCTGCAGTTCTCAAGTTGTATTTAGATTTTATATTTCGCAAGATTTAGTTCAGCAATTGATCATCAGATAGGGCAATACTTGTTTATGTGTAACGTACACGGACCTTTCCATGTACGTTTTGTTAGTGTAGCCATAACTAAGCTAAATGGAAATTTCCGTGTATCTTGCCACAAGTTTCGTTGCAAGGTACATGGAAATTTCCATGCACCTTCCCATATGTTTCATCACAAAGTACATGGGAATTTCCGTGTACCTTGCCGTTGCAAGGTCAGGGCCGAAGCCAGAAAAAAAATTTGACTGAGGCCATGTCTATGAATAACTTATGACTGAGGCAATCAGTCCATGGTTGAGTTCTCTTCGTGGGTATTAGGTACTATAAACAACAAAAGCCAAAGAAATGACCGAGGCAAGTGCCTCCGTTGGCCTGTTACTAGCTACGGCGGAGAAGGTACATGGAAATTTCCATGTACCTTGCCATGTGTTTCGTTGCAAGGTACATGGAAAATTCCATGTACCTTACCCAATCCGTTGTTGCAAGGTACATGGATATTTCTATGTACCTTGCGATATTTTTCGTAAAAGAAAAATTGGCAGAGGTTACCTGAATTACTGATAAATTCGCCAATCGTTTTTAAAATTGGCAAAATTAAAAAAATTCGCATTGTTTCATGCCAAGAGAAAGCTGCCTCTTACATGCTTTTGACCAAAAATAGACGTTTAGGCTTACTTTTTACCATATTTGATGCCTTCCTTGCAAAAACGCCTTTTTAAAGCTGATTCTTCCAACTAGATCTTGGCAAAAATGTTGACGTCTCTTGACATTTTTACCATAGCTGTCTTTAAAGCTCCTGTCCTGGTAAGGATTTCGGTTATTTACGCATTCCTTACCAGGTCACACTTTCGTTACCCGCGGCA
>JAHPZR010005671.1:45000-47500 GCA_019787425.1 Platygyra sinensis | reverse complement strand
GAAATTATAAAATGATTCTGGCTGACACCATATTTAGGAGAGATTGAGCTCGGAACATGTATAGATTTATATTCGTTCGATTCTTCAATGAAATGACCTTTTCCGGATAATATATATATTTAGAAAACAGTCCTAAGAAAGCACGCGCGCTGACTGGTTGAAAATCGTGTTTGTATAACTCGATGGAAACACAGAACTAGCGCGCGCTGTTGACGTAGTTTTTTTTTTTTTCTTTAGGGTCAACAAAATATCTGATTATGCGAGTGGGCCGAACCCACGCATTGCAAAAAATCTCTTCACAAATCCTGACTTTGAAGCGATGTAACACTTGAGGGTTATTGGTAGTACAATCTAGCTTTGTCATTGCCATTGCTCGACTCAACAAAGGTAGCAATAGTCGTCCATAAAAAAACACAAACATAACACAAGCCGACTTTTCGGTCAAAAAAATTCCAGAATTATTGCCGTAAAGCTTAAACGTGAAGGGGAACATCTTGCCAAACTTCTCTTACGTGAGGGGGGAGGAACAGAATAGGGAGGAGGGAGAAATGGCCCAAAAAACGTTGGGAGGAGGGAGAAATAGGGGGAAAAAGTAGGGAGGAGGGAGAATAAGAAACGTAACCGTTTAGGGAGGAGGGGGAAATTGGCTCAAAAAGTAGGGAGGAGGGAGAAATTGGCTCAGAAAGTAGGGAGAAGGGAGATTTACCCCCCCCCCCCTTCAGCATAACAAGGCCATAGTTAATCACCGAGTGACGTTTGTCACGGAAACGAAAAGACAGATTGCTCCTGGGTAATTGCAGCCTTAGAAGCCAGCAAATAGACCTAAATGACTCTTTGTATTCATACAAATGTCCTGACTTCGATCTCTGAGAGGATTTGTCTAATAATTATCAGATCATTTAGTGAGAATCGGAAGTAACGCCAATTTTCTGTCACGCTTTCAAAAAAGTGGTCCTTGAAATTACAATTTTCCGGTGCTTGGCAGGCAAAGTGTTTTATGTTAGAATTTACTCGATCGCGTAAGATGGAGAAAAAAGGGGAGAAGGCTAGCAAGGTCCACGTATTCGCCGTTTATGATGGCTGCTCATCTGCTGTTGGAAAGGTGGCTGGCCGCCAACGGGAACTTGTTGACCTGTGGATAGCCGGCTCTATCGTATTCAGGCGGGACGACCGGGCCACTTTGGCTTCCACTGTAGAGGCTATCATCGCCGATAACTGGTCGGGAACCTGCGGTCCAGTATACGTAGCCGGAGACGCTTTCTTGGGAGGCGAGTGATCAAGACGCTACGAAGACCGGTTTGGTTTTATAGATGGCGTTGCAACAGCATAAGCGGAGAGTCTCCGTGGGCATGGCTGTGTAGTTAAATGGTCAGGTTGTTGCCTTACATTGCGATGGTCCGGCGCCAGAGGCTCGACTACTGGGTCCGGTTAGGTTTGCAGCGGTTAAAGAACAGTTTCTGCGAGATTTACGTGGTTTTGGCAAAGTGGAGAACGGCCTAGCTTGAACAATAGCTCACAGCTGAGACAGGGTCAGAAGACAATGGGATTACTAATTGGGGATTGGAGGAGTTGGGAGGGCTATAGCATGCTGAAATCACATGAGAGTAAAGTGGAAAATCACTGGGAGCCTTGTCGTATGATCAACCATATGGCATATGATTACGTTACATTGGACATTGACCTAACAATGAGCGACAAAAGTAGTTGAGACACTTTTAGGAAATGACGCTTTTCGATACATAAGCGTTTGTTCTATTTTATTCGCATCTAGCGTTAATTCTCTGATACCCCCGGCCCCCCAATTCAATGTTGTGTGGGCGCTGTGGTCTGTGTAGTCGAAGAAATAGAAAAATCAACATTGATTTGGGGGGAAGCAGATTCATATTCATATATTTTATCGAAACCGAACAAGATTTTTACGTGAAAGAAATGTATTATCTAGCATTACAATTTGGAGTCTAGCTACGATTTGGACGACTGCGATGTACATTTCTTTTTTTCCATTTCGAAGTGCGGGTCGCCAGCGGAGATTCTCGCGTTGTAATTTTTGCCAGGATCAGGATCGACAATTTCCTGGTCCATTTGGGTTATAACGGTACAAGTAATGGCAGTAGAGTTAGCTTACAGCTCTTAAGAGGGAATGTCCACTAGGACCGAGCCAGTCGTGGCACATGATGAAAAATCAAAATTTTTCATCTTTTTCCCAGAGATAGCCTATGGTAAGCCTAGAAACGTGGTGTGATTTTTTTCTTGAAATATTTTTTAAACCCGCTAAAAAATCAAAAATCCGTTGCGGTCGACCCACATCTGGTCAAAAACACGCAAAATTCAGTGACTAATACGTTATCATAAACTTCGCTCTGTTTAATCCCCATCAAAATAATACTCCAGTTTGAGCCGGGAAATTTATTTTTGAGGAGTTTACAAGTCTTTTGAGGCCAATTATACTTCTGTTGGTTAATTTTTAAGGCGACGACGAGCCGCTTAAAATCACTAAAAT
>JAHPZR010005671.1:15000-27500 GCA_019787425.1 Platygyra sinensis | reverse complement strand
CTTTAAATACACCAGAATCTGGTAAATGCTGAAGAATTGTCGCAAACGACGGAAACACGATTTGATCTTCGGAGTAAGCCTTCCCTTCAAACGCGGCACCATCAACTGTGGGAAGAGTGCTGCGCTTTACCCTTACGGCATCGCGCGCGCAGGTGACTTTATGTTACGAGAGAAATATTTTGCCGCACTCCCGCCACAAGCTTTTCTACTAAGAACTTACCATGTTTAGTTAGGATCTAACAACGGAGCACTTTTGACCCAAGAGAAGGGCAAAGATCCCTGCCTCGGAGACATTAAATCGCGCGAACTGCACAAATTTGACCTTCGACTCATTCTTATCAAGTTACTGAGATATGTGAGTCATAAGATACATCAATCGTCAATCTTTCATTTGATCTAACATGTTAATCCTAATAATTTAATCCTGTTTGATTTCGGTTTCCTCTCTCTGTTGACAGAAATTTAATCACGTCGTAAACCGCTACCTAATTAATTCGGAAATCATGTACTTCCAGTCCATACCTACTTGCTTCTCGTCATGATCATTTCCATAAGGAAATCCAAAATCTTTGCCTTCGCGGCCTAAGTTCTCGAAAATACGCAAAACTTGGTCATTTCACGTTGTTGTTTGGCAGAGAAGGCCGACGAAATGTACAAAGATTAATAAAGCACGTGCACGCGCACAGCTATAATATTGTTTTTTTTCTGTTCATTAAACCTTTTGTTTGGCGAGGTTGCCGTTGCCAAACCGTCGTGGTTTGCTTAAGTTCCCTATTTTCGTTTTTACGAGAGAAGACATATTTAAACATATCCGAAGTGAACCGCAAAAATTTTAAATGTACACACAGCGGTGATTGGCTATTGCTAACTATACAGGTGTCAGAAAATAGCCCTTGGCCATAGTGGGGGATTCGTCACAAAATGTACGTATCCCTTCGGTGGAAGGGTCGTAAAGTCCGAGCGCGCTCAAATAGACCTTTTTCGCTTGTACATTTTGTTTTCCCAATACAGATCATGTGATGATACTCAGGAGATTTGATCTTTTGTTTTGTTCATTAAAAAGGGTACATACAAGCATGAATATGTCTGCATGTACTCTTTTTAATGAACGAGACAAAGGATCAAATCTCCTGAGTATCATCACATGATCTGTATTGGGAAAACAAAGTGTACAAGCAGAAAAGGTCTATTCAAATGGACTAATCAGAGTTGAGCATGAAACCACGTTGCGAGCAGCCGTCATCGCACGTCTGGTCACAAGGGTCTCAGGAACGCCGAAGAAGTGAATTTTAAGACAAATTTTTCGCTCTTCACGAGGCTTTCGCCCGCCGAAACACACGCATTTGGAGTGAAATTTATTGGCCTTTATGGAACTGTTATTTTTATTGCGATTCGGGACTTTTCCTGTTTAGGAGAAAGCGATTTGTGGAATGACGTCTGGCCAGCAATGTATGGAGTGGTCTGCCTTTCCATTCTTTTGGAAGGAGGAGTAACGATTTCAAATAACTTCACTAAATGGCGTCAGAATGGCTTTAAAATCAGCACAAGAGACAAGTTTGCGACACATTTGAGGTACGAAAACTTTATTTCAAATGAGATAGTTTTATTTACACAATTTTTTTTACGATCGGTGATCTTCCCATACAATTCTCTATATACACAAGCTGTAGCATACACCACGTATTTAGAGCTTGGGGAGCCTGTGGGCAGGCTGACAGCTTTTTCACTGGATATTTTAGCCACCATGTTTGATATAGATTGCTGTTGTTTTGTCGAAAGCGAAATCTTGACTAGTTTTCGATGGTCTTAAGATTCTTATGTTCGGAAAGTTGTGCCATGTGGCCAACATAGCACAAATGTGGGTTGGTGGAAGTCCTTGGTCACTGAGAGTTTGTAGCATTGCTTTTCCTAGCACTCTTTACGTGTTTTCTTAATTTTAGATTTTCCAGTTCAGCCTTCTTAGCCGTTTCTTTCAGCGGCCCGCCAAATTTGGTTACAACGACCTTGCCACTTTTGAACCACGATTAGTTCGACGTGCTTCTCATGCGTTCACATGGTTTACTGCCAAACAAATAGATATTACTCCCTGGAAAATGCCCGCGTAGAATTTTTATTTACAAGTTGAGCAGCATCAGGAAATGAACGAGTACGAGTAGCGAACGAGTGAGTTTTCTCATACTCCTCAACGAGTGAATAAGATCGTACAAAGCATTTTCTATGGTGTAATTTTTTTTCTTTCATACATATTGAAAGTTTTGAAAAGGAAAAAGTTGTTTGTCAATTTTATCAGTTTGGGCACGCACATTTAGAAAACCCATTCAATTGCTATCATAAACTAGAATACAAAGTTCACTTTGTCTTTTGAAATAAACCTTTAATGAAGATTACAAATCCAAATATGTATAGACGTAAATGACAACTTTTAGCGAAAAAAAAATGACTTAGGTTTACAATTTATAAACTTGAGTAGTAAATCAGAATGTCACTGAATGTCACTAAATCATGAAAACACGCAGGACATTGATGAGGTCCACTGGATAGGATTTTCTTTAAAGATCCCCTTTAAAACGGGTCTCTGTAAAGTGCGGACAGGATAGGGGCGGATGACGGATGGCGGATAAAAAAGTGCGGATGATAAAATGCGGATGGAAAAATGCGGATGACAAAATGAGCATGGGAAATTTTGGGTAACAAATTCCGTTGGATAGGAAATTAACTACAATCACGATGGCAGTAAATTATATTATAGGAAAGTCTTTATTTAAAGAGGGTTTACGTTTGTAAAGCTAATTAACTGGCAGCACTCTATTTTTAGTCTTTAGGTAGAAAAGTCATGAAAGCAAGATGATATCTTTGTTTTCTCTGATGGCTGGTGGTGAAAATAACCTTTATGTCATTGATGGATTAATTTAGTTCTTTTTGGCATCAGTTTTTTTCATTGTGTTAACGCATGCCATCTCTGAGGTAGCAAGATAATAATTATATAAATTATTTACTTTTGATCTAGTAAAACCATTAAACGGTACAAGAAAACCCGTGTCCCGGAAAAGCTTTACAAAATGGTGTAATATCCCTGGAACAGGCCCGAGGTTTCTACGAGCAGATAGTCAACGAGGCGCAAGGTTTTTGCCAGATTCCACGCCGTGACAAGCTTCAGTAAATTGCCGGCCATCTTCAACTGTTAAGTTTACTTTGTATGAAAAAGAGAGCATGGAGAGGGGTTTAGCGTCAATTGTAAAAAATTCAGACTTTTCGTCAGTTGAAACACGAAGGAAAAGATATTTCCGATAATCAAATTTAATTTTCATTTAATTTTGTCTGAAATTTCTTGCAGACTTTGACGGGGTTCTCGGCAAAGAACTTGCAGTGCTATTTTTAAAACTTCTGTCACTAGAATTCAGTTTCCTTGGCTACCGCACGATGTTTTAATTTAAAAGGTTTTAAAAAGCTCTTCAGAAAAACGCTCTAGCGTTCAATATAAGTTCGATCGACCAAACAAAGGTAACTTTGTTAAAGGGATCATCGCTGTATTATTTTATAATATAATATTATTTTATAAATCGAGAAGGTACAAAGAGGAGCTTCGCGAATCGCCTTAGACCAAAGAAGACAAGAGATGGCGTATGAGGAGAGGTGTAAAATTCTTAAATGGAACTCTTTAGTACAAAGGAGGGATTTTCTTTCCCTGGTAGAATGCTATAAGATCGTATTCAATCTGAATGGGTTAAATTTCAGCGATTATTTTGAACTGTGCACGATTACTAAGTCGAGATAATCATCCATATAAGTTACAAACCGTACTTGCAAAATTGAACTGTTATAAAAATTCTTTCTTTGTCAGAATTATCAAACCTTGGAACGATCTTCCTATTAATGTATTCAATTTTTGTGAGAGTCCTAACGTTAGTAAGTTTAAATTAAGATTGAAGAATCATATGAATATTTATTGAGCGGCCATGTTATATTTATTTATGATACTTATGTGTTTCTTGTCTGATTTTTTTTTTCATATTTTTATTAACTAGTTTTTATAGTGACCTTGGATTTTATATTTTATCTTTATCTTGGTATAGGGCTGACCTCTGGGTTTCCTTTTTCTCTATAACTACGTATTTGTATTTTATTTTGAAATAAAGTATTGTATATGGATTAACCCTGCACTCGCTTTAATTAGTCAAAAAGTCGTTATCTTTTATCAGAGTATAAAACATCGAAAAAGAGTGTTTCGTTGTTTTGCGCGTTTAAAATCTATATCGTAAATCAAACGAAGAAGCCTAAGCCGTAGAGTGTTCACAGTCCCCTAAGCCGTGTATTACACTGTGATAAGACAGTCCGAACATTTCCTGAACTTTCAACAATTTCCGAACATCTCAACGTCCGTCGTGCTTTATCACAGTGTAATACATACACGGCTTAGGCTTCTTAATTTGTTAAATAAACTCCATTGTCCGTGCACTTCCACTTCCGCTAGATTGACCGGCCTTTGAGGCATTGTTAAACTAAGTGAAGCACCGCTACAATTAAGCAGTAGAACACTATGTAACCACTCTTGTTTCCATAACTGTCGCGAATTCTCCCAACCCTACTCGTGTTTATTTGAGGCCAAAATGTAAACTTAATTGTAGCAGAGCATCACTCAGTTTAACAGTGCCTGTTTTCTGCATTGGAAATTTGCTTAATAGCTAGTAGGCAGCGAAAGTCCTACCTTCTTCTATGTAGCGAAGGAAGAACGAGTCTGACGATCAAGGTCTAACTGTAATTATTCGAACAAGGCTTATCGCGATTTTCTGTTTTATGATTAAATATAAAATATTGGACTTCTCCCGGCCTAACTTCTATAGGGGAATCCTTGTTTACAATATTTGCCTCATTAGCATAAGCAATTCAGTATCTGATGGAGCTACAAATAAATCGCTTCTGAATATTGAAAGGTCATACTAGGATTAACTCTGCCAATGAATATGAGCCTGATGTATTGAATAGCTTTTGTGCAACACGGGTTTAAAAACTCAAAATTTTACAAAGAATGTATGAACTAATTAACGCTTTTGCCACCCAGAAATGTTGCAGTTTTTGAAAGACAATTTCTCCTTCAATACTACACGCAAATAGCTAAGAATCTCAGCATGTATTAGGTTTTACTAGCTCTGTAGCTGTCTAGAGTCAATTCATATCTGACATGTTTATTTCTTTGAGCAAAGTCGTATGCAAATGAGGAAAAATGTAAACAATGACGTCAGCATGAATCCCCTTATAAGATGGCTTGGTTTATTTACTACAATGCACATGAAAAAATTACTCGATTCTGATTGGCTGAGAGCAGTGCAGTTCAAGTTGTAACACCAAAGCAAAACCTTGCATACGGCGGCTGAGCCCGCAGTACGAGCGGCAGTCAAAACTTAGCTGTCCTAGATGCTGTCCTACCGAAACGACACGATAATAGCCTTTTTCTTCGCAGGTAACAAAAATAAAGACTGCTAAAGTTGCTTTGGCTTCTTCTGATAGTTAACTCGAGAATTCCGGGTTTAGTTTGACGAGAAACAGGATATTTTGGTCAAAATAAGACAACTATTACCCTACCTGGCGACACTCGACGAACTACGAGCGAGTTGCCATGCCGGACGCCGGCGACTCAGATTTGGCGCCAAATTAGAAGCTTGGAGACACAAACTTCTTCATATTTTTTCACATTTTAAGATCTGATAGGTTTTTGACAATTGTAAATTCCTTTTCTTGAATATTTAGTGCCATCTCCAGCGACAAAAGTTGCTTGGCTTCAATGCCTTTCCTGTCAGGACAGTAACGTTTTTCCCGCCTGCTGAATCCTGATTGGTCAATTCAAATTTCCCGCGCGCCGACCGTTTGCAAGGAAAGTGTAACACCGGTGCAAAAAGTGTAACACCAGTGTAAATTACACATCGTAATTCTGGTTTTTGATTTATAGATAGACAATGAGAAATTTTGTAGGGTCACAATCTGATGTAAAGCAATGACAAAAATTTTGTACGAAAACTCCGAAAAACGTTTTCTCGAATGCAAAAAAAAAAGATGGCTTCAAGAAACATATTCCGGCACTTTCTCCTCGCGAATTTTCCCATGTTTGTATTATTAATAAGTAATCATACGGTTTTTCTCATACAATTTAAAATTAATTTGCACTTGTGACTTTTTCAAAAAGCTGAAATTGCACTCACCTAAGCGGCTCGTGCAATTTCAGCTTTTTGAAAAACTCACTCGTGCAAAGTAACTCCAAATTGAATTCAAAATCGTATGATTACCTATACAAATAGGACTTTCAGGAAACATCGTAAGTTAATTTTCCCTTATAGAGAATTTGTTATCAGCACGCTGTCATTGGTAATTATCCATCCGTATTTTGTCATCCGCATTTTTCTGTCCGCCATCCGCCATCCGCCATCCGCCATCCGCCATCCGCCATCCGCCATCCGCCATCCGCCATCCGCCACCATCCGCTCCGCACTTTACAGAGACCCCTTTAAAACTCAGGACCATACTTCGAGGCGATGAAGGTAAGGTTCGTAATCGTTTGCCCTTCGTTGTACTCTAACAATTCTACACCATCCGCGGTTTTATTCAGACTTAAATATCACCCCAGCCTTTATTGTAGCTTAATTGCCTCAATCCCTTGAAGATCGAAATGGATTCTATTATTTAGCCAACTGAAGAGAGTTGAGAAGTGCTGCTGGTCTTGATATCCCAAGAGGGTCTTCGTTGTAGAGGATTTTTATTTTCTTTTCTGAAACAGATACAGACGCTTTTGCATGTTGCCTCTTCCTCGTTTCTTGAGCTGTTTTTGCTTGGACTGCAAAGTCTTTCTAGTTTTCTCATACGCTAAATCTTGATGATACTACCTTGAAAGTTTTTCAATTTTTAGAGATTGTTGAAAGCCAGCAGTCATCCCAGTGAAGTGCGCTCGAAGTCATTTCCACCTTTGGGTCTGAGTGAGGACGAACTCGTTCAACAATTCACTGAGTTGAGCAGGAGGTACTTCCTTAACGTTCCCGAGTTCTACCTTAATTTAAAGAATGTTTTTTTTAGCAGACTTACGCCTCTTTCAGTTTTTGCTCTCGTGCTTTTGTTTTCCTGCTCACCAGTATGAAGTCATCTATTTTTCTTTCAAGGGTAGCAAACCTTAACACGTCTTTCTCTATTTTGTATTTACAGGAAGCCGCGCTTGTTGCCCTCCACTGTAAAGTCCTATCGTTCGTGTCTCTGATTGGACCAGGAATGTGTTTTTAGAGTTGTTCACTTTTCTGATTCGTTAGTTGTGTATTTCCTAAGAATTCTACGCGGGCTTTTTTTATGTGATAATCTCAGTATGTATGAAATAGATTTAATTATAAAATAGTGACTTTCTCTAGTATTAATGATAAAGTTTCCCCAACCACCAACGAAAGCTAACCAGACGCAAACTAGGGTGAATATAAGCAATTAAACATTTTGTGAGTGGATGTGGCTCCTGTCTGATACCCGTCGTGCCTTCGCCGTGAAAACAATTATGCCGCTAGATCAGTTTTCTTAAGTTAAAATTATCATATGCTGCTTTAAAGTAAGATCATTAACTCCCAAAGATCTAATGGAGAGAAATCTGGCAATATCAAATGTTAACATCTATATATGAGCTGGATAAATAATGGTAATTGAACTGAGTGGAGTGCAATTTGGTCTGAAATCATACGCGTGATTTCAAAATCGAACGAGCGCGCAGCGCGAGTTCGATTTGAAATCACAAGTATGATTTCAGACCAAAATTGCACGACCCGAGGTTCAATTACCACTTTATTAAATCCATTTTGAAATCGCACAATTAAATAACTACTAGATTTTGGTCCAATATTTATTGAAGCAATATCCGGTTGTAAAGAAGCGGAACCGGAAACGCGTTTACATTTCATGAAAACATGAAGACTTTTGAAGACTTACATGTCAACGTCATGTGTCAAAAACTCATTTGAGCGTAACGAAGGAAAAACACATTCCATCTCAAGCGGTTAAAATTTGCTCAAGTCATTCGCAAAACAAAACAGTCCACTTGAAAGTTTAGTCTTCGCCGTCCGACTCAATTATGTAAGCCCTTCGTTTCTTCTGTGGTTCTGGCTTCTCATTGACGTCTTTGGAGTAGAAATTGAACGTGCAACCAGTGTAACTCTGTGATGGAACGGGGCTGCCAGAAGAAGTGAAGGCTGCCATGCGGTACTGCGACGGAAAGCTTGGTGGAAATCCCGAACAACCAGCCGGCAGAAAACCAGGATTGAAGCCCATCATTGCCTGATGAAGTTGGCCTTCTTGTTGGACGTGATGAATCGGAGCCAGTGGAGCTCGTTGGCGTTGGACTGCGAGCGCTTGATTTGAGGATTCATTTGCACTGGTTTGGTTGGAAACCTCGTTTGGACGTTTTTGGTTTTGCACTTCTTTATAGCCACTGATTATGTGAGACAATTCTTTCCTTTGGTTCTCGTTTATTTCATCGTAGTCGTCTAAGGAAGATTCACGTGCATGGCCTGTTATTTCACAGATGACATTGCGCGGTAGACCAGAATTCTTCAGTTTTGACACCAATGTTTTCCTCATGTTGTGGTTCGTCAACTTCTTACTAGTCTTGAGACAGGAGGCCATGGATCTCATGATGTTGCCGATGGTGTTTTGTCCCATTCGAGTTTTGGCGTACCAGACATCTGGTGACTGAGGACGATTTATGATGCCCAGATAGAGAGGCCCTGTGTCCTTCATTCCCACGGGTCGCTTAGACAACCAAAACTTGAAGAGCCGTACCGGATCGTTTTTTCCGCCGTCGGTGCTATACATAACCTGCGGTGTAGTTCTTCGCCTGATCGACAGACCGCCGCTTCGTGTTTTGGTTGGACCTTCGCGGAACTCTACGACTTCAGTGCCATCTTCTTGCTGTCTTATCACAAGGTCCTCCACGTACGCGTCGTAGTGCTCCTGGCGACCTCGTAAGCCAAGTTGTTCAGCTAAGTTTTTAAAGTTCACATTGGTCAGTACTTTTCCATTGAAATCACCCAGCTGACCTTTCTCTCACAGCGCAGATTCCTCGTCTGGTGTTAATGGCTGAGCTTTGTTTGGTCTTTTACCCTTTCCTTGCTGGCGCAGAGAAAGTGCCTTCGCGTTGAGGACTTCTTGTGAGTTGTGGAATTCTCTCGATCGCACGATACTCAGTGGGTAGTTTTTGTCCTTTAGATGACGTTCAATAGCACTTTGCATGATTTTCAGTGATTCTGGCTCGTAATCATCTCCGTCCATTTTTTTTACTTCGGCGTAGAACTTTGTCAGGATTGTATCTAATTCTTCCGGCGGCAGTGTTTCGATGCTGACACTTTCAAGATGGCGGGACTTTGCCCAGCTTTGGAACACGTTCATCCACTGTTTTGTAGAGCGGGAGGTATTTTTATTCACTGCAACAGACTTCAACTCTTTTATTTCATCACTTGAAACTACAGGAAACCTCGACACGTCTACTCCATCAGTTGGCTCTGGAGTTGTTGTTGTGTTTACTTCGTTTGTTTCCCTTTTCCTGGACTCGGGATCACAAGGAACTTCTTCAGCAGATGGTAAAGAAATATCACCAAAGAAATCGTCGCAAACTATACTGAAAGTTGGAACTGTCTCCTGGAAAGGATGATTTTCAGCCTGGAGGAGCTGTTCATCATCATTTAGGTACTGTAAATAATTAAATTCATCCATTTTCCAAACTTAATGAAGTTTTGGCAACAAAAGTTGCAAACTCTGTCAAATAATGACTTTTTTTGTCTTTCATTTTCCTGCAATGTGATTGGTTAGTTTTAAAAAAGCCTTTAAATCTGATTGGTTGTTTTGTTTTGCTGTCCCATTCTCATTGGCTGAGAAAAAGATGCGATTTAGAGCAAAAAATAGTGCGATTCGTGAATAAATCGCACTCCTGAGAGCCAATCAGATTGCAAGGATAACCAGTGATTTCAAAATGGATTTAATAAATAGTATTATCATGATATATATATATTTTTTTTTCGAAAAATAATACTCTGCGGCACCGATAAACTTATCTTCTCAGAAGACTCCCAGACATAGAAGATCTACTATAACCTTTAAAATGTGCCATTGCCGATGTCTTAATACCGTCAATGACAGACCTTCATTGCTATAAGCCGTGCGAAAGGGACTTCTTGGCACTACCAGTTAGACTGGGTGAGCTTGGAATTATAAATCCAAGCCAGGATGCAGATCTACAGTACCAGGCGTCAATGAAGACCACAGCACCATAAGTCGAGAAAATTCTTTCACAAGTTCATAAAACACCAGACGTACGATGACGTTGTTAGCTCACTACAGCAAAGTGTGCGAAGAGAAAAACGAAGTCCTTCGAATAAAACTGAATGACTTTAAAGAACTCTCTTACTCTGAAGACACAGCGCGCTGTTGAACTTTCTTCTCAAAAAGGTGCATCTAACTGGCTGACAGTCATACCAATCGACGAAATGGGCTTCACTCTGAACAAGGGCGAGTTTCGAAACGCTCTAAAGCTCAGATATGACTGGGAAATTGCCGCAAGCCATCTATTTGCGTGTCTGGCGATGTCTTTAATGTTGATCATGCCATGGTCTGCAGGCTATAATGAGCTAAGAGATCTTGAAGCAGAAATGCTTAGCATGGTCTGCAATGAAGTCGAAATTGAGCCCGTCCTCCAGGAGCTCATGGGAGAGTCGCTGCCTAGCGGAGCTAACAGAGCTCCGGACGTTTGCTTAAAAATCCATGCCAGAGCTTCTTGGGAAAGGCAAAGGTCAGCGTTCTTCAATGTACGGGTATGTCACCGCAACACTGATTCTTATAGATACCTGGACCTCAAGCAGATATGCAGGCAGCACGAGAACAACAAAAAGAGATTGTATACGCAAAGACAGGGAACATTTACACTATTAGTCTTCACAACAGCAGGCGGCATGGGAGAAGAGTCTAAGAGATATTATAACATATATTGGACCCTGCGCGCGCTCTGATTGGTCAAAAACCTATGTTTTATCAGAGTATAAAACATAGAAAAAGCGAGTTTTATTGTTTTGCGCGCGTAAAATCTATATCATAAGGCAAATAAAGAAGCCTAAGCCGTGTATTACACTGTGATAAAACACTCCAGTCATTTGAGAACACTGGAGAAATGTAGAAAACACTCGCCTGCGGCTCGTGTTTTCTACATTTCCCTCGTATTCTCAAATGTCTGTCGTGTTTTATCACAGTGTAATACACGGCTTAGGCTTCTTTATTTGTTAACCATAACAGGCTGCCAGAGCTAGTCGCAGCGAAAAAAACGGAGAGGATTATGCCATCGCCATCTCTTGGATACTTTCTAAAGTCTCCTTTGCCATCCTTAGGTCGGCTCTACTCTGTCTTAGATGGTCAAGAACATATAAAAGAACAACTAGAAGTAATGTTTAAGAAGCGGACTTTGAATTAGACAGGTGCCTTGCCAAAATCCAGGTCCTATAAATTTTATACATACATTTTTATATAATGTAGTTTCATGGTTTATCGAATCGTTTTTTCCTTTCCTCTTTTCTATCAGAATACCATTATTGGAAAACTTTAATAATTGAATGTAATATGTATGTAAATACTCAAACGTTTTTTTAGCCTTCTTAATCGCGTAAGTAATTATTGTGAAGTTCAAGAGACCCGCATGATCTGAGAGAACATATCCCCCATACATGGGCCTCTTTCAAAGATAATCTTTTCCAATCTAATTTTAGTGCGTGGTCAAACTGCGAGGCTATTTTAGGAAAGACACGTGATTGGCCTATTTAAATAATGTAATAACATCGAGGTTTAAATTTAACAGTTAATCAAATATGCAAAAACCTTGTGCCACGATTATCGAAGCGCATTTCGTAAGGTCAGCGGAAGAATAATCTAACTGTCTGGCGCTTTGAAAGAGCTTTCCAAAGAGATCTTTTTAGTTTTAGGCTGTTCAGAACTTTTCGAGAAACGACTTTAGAGCGAGTTAAGAATGCAATTCTTGTTAGCAGCTGTAGACCCTAATGTGAACCAATCATGCAGCGAAATGACAAGACTAATTTCAGAAGTAAACTCAGGGTAAACACATAGAAGATAATTTTCCTGCCCAGCACTTTCAAAAGGCTTTCTTAAGAGGTCTCTCTCGATCCACAATCTTTCAAAATGTCAGAATGTTAGGTGTTTCGGTGTTTTACCGGGTAGCGAATTTGCCGATTGAAAAAGCGTGCATAATTAAGAATTTTTAGGAAGCGAATTTTAGTGATTTAAGCGGCTCTTCGTGACCTTCAAAATTAACCCACAGACGTATAATAGGCCTGAAAAGACTTGTAAACTCCTCAAAAATAATCTTTAGGCTCAAAATGGAGTGCTATTTTGAAGCGGATTAAACAGAGCGAAGTTTATGTTAAGGTATTAGTCACTAAATTTTGCGTGTTTTTGACCAAACGTGGGACCATCAGAACGGATTTTTGATTTTT
>JAHPZR010005671.1:0-10000 GCA_019787425.1 Platygyra sinensis | reverse complement strand
AAGTTAATCTGACATGAGCCCGCGATCCAAAAAGCAACCGTAACCTGTGCGCTTGACATGACGTTCAAACAAAAGTAAAAATTTTAAATTTGAAGTTACTTGCGTGAACTGAACTGTGTAAAGAGTTCGTGTGTTAAGATTCAAATCAAACATAACTTCAATGTTTCTAGCGCAGGTAGATTTTGGAAGTTTATAGGAAGGTAAAGTCGGTATTAAGTCCTCCTGGATGCAACCTTTTGTGTTTAAAAATATCACCCTGACTTCAAAGCGGCGGCTATCTTGGGTATCTCGGAAGGCAGAGGGCATTACGGACAGTAACATATAAGTAGTGGAGTGGCCTGGTGATGCAAAATGTCGACAAACTGGAAGGTCGGAAGCTCTTTTTGCAGTCAGCACGCGCAAGTAACTTCAGATTTAATTTTTTTAGCTTTGTTTTGAACATTATGTTACGCGCACTGTTTAAAGTTGCTTTTTGTCCACTGATAAATTGGCAGCAGTCTCGAGACGTATGGAAGTTTACGTACTTTTCGCGCAGTTATGAATATTTACTAATTTTTTTTTTTTTTTAATCTAAAAAAACTTTGGGCAACAGGTTTTCTTCTTATTTCATTCATTAACAGTTGGGACTTACATGACGAGTCATATTACCATCCAAGTGATTGATTGGTCATATAACTGAAATTAAATATCGCATATCCTAACCCAACCATGATTTAACAACAAAACTGCCTTTATATGTAGAAACTAGACTGCAAAATACGATTATTTCTCTGAACCTATTAATGAAATCATGATTTGGGACATGTACATAAATAGCGCCGGTGGTTCATTTGGGCTTGGGCAAACTGTTTCTTAAGAGGGAATGTCCACTAGGGCCGAGCCATATCGCAAATATGTGGCACAAGATGAAAAATCAAAAGTTTTCATATTCTTCCCAGAGATAGCCTATGATAAGCCTAGAAACGTGGTGTGATTTTTTTTTCTTGAAATATTTTTCTAAACCCGCCAAAAAATCAAAAATCCGTTCTGATGGTCCCACGTTTGGTCAAAAACACGCAAAATTTAGTGACTAATACCTTAACATAAACTTCGCTCTGTTTAATCCGCTTCAAAATAGCACTCCATTTTGAGCCTAAAGATTATTTTTGAGGAGTTTACAAGTCTTTTCAGGCCTATTATACGTCTGTGGGTTAATTTTGAAGGTCACGAAGAGCCGCTTAAATCACTAAAATTCGCTTCCTAAAAATTCTTAATTATGCACGCTTTTTCAATCGGCAAATTCGCTACCCGGTAAAACACCGAAACACCTAACATTCTGACATTTTGAAAGATTTTGGATCGAGAGAGACCTCTTAAGAAAGCCTTTTGAAAGTGCTGGGCAGGAAAATTATCTTCTATGTGTTTACCCTGAGTTTACTTCGGAAATTAGTCTTGTCATTTCGCTGCATGATTGGTTCACATTAGGGTCTACAGCTGCTAACAAGAATTGCATTCTTAACTCGCTCTAAAGTCGTTTCTCGAAAAGTTCTGAACAGCCTAAAACTAAAAAGATCTCTTTGGAAAGCTCTTTCAAAGCGCCAGACAGTTAGAATTATTCTTCCGCTGACCTTACGAAATGCGCTTCGATAATCGTGGCACAAGGTTTTTGCATATTTGATTAACTGTTAAATTTAAACCTCGATGTTATTACATTATTTAAATAGGCCAATCAGGTGTCTTTCCTAAAATAGCCTCGCAGTTTGACCACGCACTAAAATTAGATTGGAAAAGATTATCTTTGAAAGAGGCCCATGTATGGGGGATATGTTCTCTCAGATCATGCGGGTCTCTTGAACTTCACAATAATTACTTACGCGATTAAGAAGGCTAAAAAAACGTTTGAGTATTTACATACATATTACATTCAATTATTAAAATTTTACAATAAATGGTATTCTGATAGAAAAGAGGAAAGGAAAAAACGATTCGATAAACCATGAAACTACATTATATAAAAATGTATGTATAAAATTTATAGTACCTGGATTTTGGCAAGGCACCTATCTAATTCAAAGTCGGCTTCTTAAACATTACTTCTAGTTGTTCTTTTAGCTGTTCTTGACCCTCTAAGACAGAGTAGAGCCGGCCTAAGGATGGCAAAGGAGACTTTAGAAAATATCCAAGAGATGGTGATGGCATAATCCTCTCGGTTTTTTCGCTGCGACTAGCTCTGGCAGCCTTTTATGGTTAACAAATAAAGAAGCCTAAGCCGTGTATTACACTGTGATAAAACACGACAGACATTTGAGAATACGAGGGAAATGTAGAAAACACGAGCCGCAGGCGAGTGTTTTCTACATTTCTCCAGTGTTCTCAAATGACTGGAGTGTTTTATCACAGTGTAATACACGGCTTAGGCTTCTTTATTTGCCTTATGATATAGATTTTACGCGCGCAAAACAATAAAACTCGCTTTTTCTATGTTTTATACTCTGATAAAACATAGGTTTTTGACCAATCAGAGCGCGCGCAGGGTCCAATATATGTTATAATATCTCTTAGACTCTTCTCCCATGCCGCCTGCTGTTGTGAAGACTAATAGTGTAAATGTTCCCTGTCTTTGCGTATACAATCTCTTTTTGTTGTTCTCGTGCTGCCTGCATATCTGCTTGAGGTCCAGGTATCTATAAGAATCAGTGTTGCGGTGACATACCCGTACATTGAAGAACGCTGACCTTTGCCTTTCCCAAGAAGCTCTGGCATGGATTTTTAAGCAAACGTCCGGAGCTCTGTTAGCTCCGCTAGGCAGCGACTCTCCCATGAGCTCCTGGAGGACGGGCTCAATTTCGACTTCATTGCAGACCATGCTAAGCATTTCTGCTTCAAGATCTCTTAGCTCATTATAGCCTGCAGACCATGGCATGATCAACATTAAAGACATCGCCAGACACGCAAATAGATGGCTTGCGGCAATTTCCCAGTCATATCTGAGCTTTAGAGCGTTTCGAAACTCGCCCTTGTTCAGAGTGAAGCCCATTTCGTCGATTGGTATGACTGTCAGCCAGTTAGATGCACCTTTTTGAGAAGAAAGTTCAACAGCGCGCTGTGTCTTCAGAGTAAGAGAGTTCTTTAAAGTCATTCAGTTTTATTCGAAGGACTTCGTTTTTCTCTTCGCACACTTTGCTGTAGTGAGCTAACAACGTCATCGTACGTCTGGTGTTTTATGAACTTGTGAAAGAATTTTCTCGACTTATGGTGCTGTGGTCTTCATTGACGCCTGGTACTGTAGATCTGCATCCTGGCTTGGATTTATAATTCCAAGCTCACCCAGTCTAACTGGTAGTGCCAAGAAGTCCCTTTCGCACGGCTTATAGCAATGAAGGTCTGTCATTGACGGTATTAAGACATCGGCAATGGCACATTTTAAAGGTTATAGTAGATCTTCTATGTCTGGGAGTCTTCTGAGAAGATAAGTTTATCGGTGCCGCAGAGTATTATTTTTCGAAAAAAAAATATATATATATCATGATAATACTATTTATTAAATCCATTTTGAAATCACTGGTTATCCTTGCAATCTGATTGGCTCTCAGGAGTGCGATTTATTCACGAATCGCACTATTTTTTGCTCTAAATCGCATCTTTTTCTCAGCCAATGAGAATGGGACAGCAAAACAAAACAACCAATCAGATTTAAAGGCTTTTTTAAAACTAACCAATCACATTGCAGGAAAATGAAAGACAAAAAAAGTCATTATTTGACAGAGTTTGCAACTTTTGTTGCCAAAACTTCATTAAGTTTGGAAAATGGATGAATTTAATTATTTACAGTACCTAAATGATGATGAACAGCTCCTCCAGGCTGAAAATCATCCTTTCCAGGAGACAGTTCCAACTTTCAGTATAGTTTGCGACGATTTCTTTGGTGATATTTCTTTACCATCTGCTGAAGAAGTTCCTTGTGATCCCGAGTCCAGGAAAAGGGAAACAAACGAAGTAAACACAACAACAACTCCAGAGCCAACTGATGGAGTAGACGTGTCGAGGTTTCCTGTAGTTTCAAGTGATGAAATAAAAGAGTTGAAGTCTGTTGCAGTGAATAAAAATACCTCCCGCTCTACAAAACAGTGGATGAACGTGTTCCAAAGCTGGGCAAAGTCCCGCCATCTTGAAAGTGTCAGCATCGAAACACTGCCGCCGGAAGAATTAGATACAATCCTGACAAAGTTCTACGCCGAAGTAAAAAAAATGGACGGAGATGATTACGAGCCAGAATCACTGAAAATCATGCAAAGTGCTATTGAACGTCATCTAAAGGACAAAAACTACCCACTGAGTATCGTGCGATCGAGAGAATTCCACAACTCACAAGAAGTCCTCAACGCGAAGGCACTTTCTCTGCGCCAGCAAGGAAAGGGTAAAAGACCAAACAAAGCTCAGCCATTAACACCAGACGAGGAATCTGCGCTGTGAGAGAAAGGTCAGCTGGGTGATTTCAATGGAAAAGTACTGACCAATGTGAACTTTAAAAACTTAGCTGAACAACTTGGCTTACGAGGTCGCCAGGAGCACTACGACGCGTACGTGGAGGACCTTGTGATAAGACAGCAAGAAGATGGCACTGAAGTCGTAGAGTTCCGCGAAGGTCCAACCAAAACACGAAGCGGCGGTCTGTCGATCAGGCGAAGAACTACACCGCAGGTTATGTATAGCACCGACGGCGGAAAAAACGATCCGGTACGGCTCTTCAAGTTTTGGTTGTCTAAGCGACCCGTGGGAATGAAGGACACAGGGCCTCTCTATCTGGGCATCATAAATCGTCCTCAGTCACCAGATGTCTGGTACGCCAAAACTCGAATGGGACAAAACACCATCGGCAACATCATGAGATCCATGGCCTCCTGTCTCAAGACTAGTAAGAAGTTGACGAACCACAACATGAGGAAAACATTGGTGTCAAAACTGAAGAATTCTGGTCTACCGCGCAATGTCATCTGTGAAATAACAGGCCATGCACGTGAATCTTCCTTAGACGACTACGATGAAATAAACGAGAACCAAAGGAAAGAATTGTCTCACATAATCAGTGGCTATAAAGAAGTGCAAAACCAAAAACGTCCAAACGAGGTTTCCAACCAAACCAGTGCAAATGAATCCTCAAATCAAGCGCTCGCAGTCCAACGCCAACGAGCTCCACTGGCTCCGATTCATCACGTCCAACAAGAAGGCCAACTTCATCAGGCAATGATGGGCTTCAATCCTGGTTTTCTGCCGGCTGGTTGTTCGGGATTTCCACCAAGCTTTCCGTCGCAGTACCGCATGGCAGCCTTCACTTCTTCTGGCAGCCCCGTTCCATCACAGAGTTACACTGGTTGCACGTTCAATTTCTACTCCAAAGACGTCAATGAGAAGCCAGAACCACAGAAGAAACGAAGGGCTTACATAATTGAGTCGGACGGCGAAGACTAAACTTTCAAGTGGACTGTTTTGTTTTGCGAATGACTTGAGCAAATTTTAACCGCTTGAGATGGAATGTGTTTTTCCTTCGTTACGCTCAAATGAGTTTTTGACACATGACGTTGACATGTAAGTCTTCAAAAGTCTTCATGTTTTCATGAAATGTAAACGCGTTTCCGGTTCCGCTTCTTTACAACCGGATATTGCTTCAATAAATATTGGACCAAAATCTAGTAGTTATTTAATTGTGCGATTTCAAAATGGATTTAATAAAGTGGTAATTGAACCTCGGGTCGTGCAATTTTGGTCTGAAATCATACTTGTGATTTCAAATCGAACTCGCGCTGCGCGCTCGTTCGATTTTGAAATCACGCGTATGATTTCAGACCAAATTGCACTCCACTCAGTTCAATTACCATTATTTATCCAGCTCATATATAGATGTTAACATTTGATATTGCCAGATTTCTCTCCATTAGATCTTTGGGAGTTAATGATCTTACTTTAAAGCAGCATATGATAATTTTAACTTAAGAAAACTGATCTAGCGGCATAATTGTTTTCACGGCGAAGGCACGACGGGTATCAGACAGGAGCCACATCCACTCACAAAATGTTTAATTGCTTATATTCACCCTAGTTTGCGTCTGGTTAGCTTTCGTTGGTGGTTGGGGAAACTTTATCATTAATACTAGAGAAAGTCACTATTTTATAATTAAATCTATTTCATACATACTGAGATTATCACATAAAAAAAGCCCGCGTAGAATTCTTAGGAAATACACAACTAACGAATCAGAAAAGTGAACAACTCTAAAAACACATTCCTGGTCCAATCAGAGACACGAACGATAGGACTTTACAGTGGAGGGCAACAAGCGCGGCTTCCTGTAAATACAAAATAGAGAAAGACGTGTTAAGGTTTGCTACCCTTGAAAGAAAAATAGATGACTTCATACTGGTGAGCAGGAAAACAAAAGCACGAGAGCAAAAACTGAAAGAGGCGTAAGTCTGCTAAAAAAAAACATTCTTTAAATTAAGGTAGAACTCGGGAACGTTAAGGAAGTACCTCCTGCTCAACTCAGTGAATTGTTGAACGAGTTCGTCCTCACTCAGACCCAAAGGTGGAAATGACTTCGAGCGCACTTCACTGGGATGACTGCTGGCTTTCAACAATCTCTAAAAATTGAAAAACTTTCAAGGTAGTATCATCAAGATTTAGCGTATGAGAAAACTAGAAAGACTTTGCAGTCCAAGCAAAAACAGCTCAAGAAACGAGGAAGAGGCAACATGCAAAAGCGTCTGTATCTGTTTCAGAAAAGAAAATAAAAATCCTCTACAACGAAGACCCTCTTGGGATATCAAGACCAGCAGCACTTCTCAACTCTCTTCAGTTGGCTAAATAATAGAATCCATTTCGATCTTCAAGGGATTGAGGCAATTAAGCTACAATAAAGGCTGGGGTGATATTTAAGTCTGAATAAAACCGCGGATGGTGTAGAATTGTTAGAGTACAACGAAGGGCAAACGATTACGAACCTTACCTTCATCGCCTCGAAGTATGGTCCTGAGTTTTAAAGGGGTCTCTGTAAAGTGCGGAGCGGATGGTGGCGGATGGCGGATGGCGGATGGCGGATGGCGGATGGCGGATGGCGGATGGCGGATGGCGGATGGCGGACAGAAAAATGCTGAGAGGAGAACTACACTGACAAAAACCTTTGCATAATTTACCCACTCAGTTAAGTAACGGTTTATATTAAGATAGATTCAAAGGTAAGAGAAACACCCCTTACCTGACACTAGACATGATATAATGTACCACCGATAGCGCTCCAAAAATAGGAGGGGTAAAGTGGGTGGGGAAAGAAAAACTTGCCCTTCACCGAAGCTTCCAAAAAGAGGCCTGCAACCTGATGGCCAAATACTTAAAGGATGGTTAATAGAAGGGAATGGTTATGAAACTCGTCAAAGTTCTTTGTTGTATATGTTATTGTTCTGTTTTCTTTTTCGCCTTGACCATGCACAAAACACAATGGTTCTTTACTCTTTACTGAGGAACTAACCAATAGAAACGTTTTGGTTACATAATTCAGGCATAGTGTATGGGCGAACCAAAAGATTGTGCCGGGTTGTGGACCTTCCAACATAAATCAAGGCATCTTTGTTTGCTCTTTTGAAGTTTGCCGGGCTTTATAACCAGTTCTCTCTATATACTATGCCTTAAGGCTACACCTATTCAAGTCGCGGATGTGATTCCATCTGGGAAACTAATCACGAAGCAGGTTGCATTAAATTAGATATCCCCTTTGGTAATTAATCTCATTTTAAGTTTTAAGTTAATGTAATCTTAATTTCATGTCATTACTGCACTTACATTAACTTGGCATTGAGTGAATTTTTGTGACGAATTTGTTACAAGTTCTCTGCTTTTGTTTTTCTCTTTGATGTTCAAATCAATTATTTGTTTGTCTGCCTACTTCGGTACAAATGTAGAAGGTTATTTTTACTTCTCTGATCGTTTACTATTAAAATGTTTGGACTCGTTACACCAGACGACGACCTTGCAGAGAGAGCGGCTATGTAGCCCCTCCTCCACCTAATTTTTTTGTGAAAAAAAATAAAAAAAAAAAATTATAAAAACTAGTGGAGCCAAAATTAGCAAAAAAATCGTTCGATCGAAAGTGACCAGAATTACCCAGCAAGAAGAAACAGGTAAATAAATAGAAAGAATTAAATAAAAGCTACCAAACCCAGAACGGGAAATGATAAGTGATGGTAATAGGACTGAGTGGAGTCAAATTCGGTCTGTAATAATAACTTATGAGTGATAACATCCCTATTGATAACAATCCCGATTGCACCACTACACTAGCAGGTTAATCCATCAAAAATCCGCAAAAAGAGAGACTTTTCCATGGAAAGTGCTCACGTTTTTACAAGTTACGAGTTGCAATTTATCAAGTGAGCGCAGCGAAACGAGTAAGTCTTTAATGCATCGCAGTGAGGAAATAATAATCATACAGAAACCCATAACAATTTAGAAGCCCATTGACCTATATAATACTCAATAATAAATTACGTACAGGGACTTTGTATCGATGAACCTTTTCCTTATTAGTATGGGCTGTTTTATCAGATATAAAGACATCGCATGTGACTTATGAATAGAAGTTAATTAATAACACAGTAACTGTTAATAAATGATGGTTACAGATTTAATGTTTTTGTTGTTGTTGTTGTTGTTTTTTTTAACTTATCGTACAAACAATGCTGTACAACGATCAGATGCGTTCCACCGTTCTCTCTGCACAGTTCTTCGGCAAATTTAACAAGCCAAAAGTTCAATGACTTAGCCGTCGTATTGGCTGTATCAGTGTCCAACCGTTGAACATAAGATTTGTCAATCGTAAGGGCGCAGTTCTCGATTGCTAGACAAAGGGTAGCATTCTCGTTCAGGATCCTCTCTCATTCGGCATTCTAAGATCTGGAACAGGACCCCATGTCTTCTTTGGTTAGAAACAGAAGGGTTTAAAACACATGTGAGATTTGATTTTATTGCATACCAATTTAGTGCCTAATGTTTTTCTCGTATGCTAATTTCCAACGTTCACAAAAGCATAATTGTCTATTGACCGACGCTTTTCCAAGAATGTCTTTCAAGCTGTTCCAAAAAACTTGCAGCTTTTTTTTTTATCGCGTGTAAGGCCACTCGGCTGCTCCTCGTGGTTTTTAACCTTATAAAACTCCCCTGCTGGTATTTTAAACAATGCTTCAAGCACTTTTGTCCATTATGGAATTTTTTTTTTATTTCATACAAACTGAGATTCTTTCACGACCGACACATTTCAAAAGTGTAAAGCCATTTACGGGTAAAAGCAAGAAACACTAGTGTAGTGGCTTTCGTTAGCTGCTTTTGTTTTAGCACTAAATCAACTGTTCTGTTTAAAGCTAGGGGCATTGTTTCTGTTGTTTGTTCTATTGTACTCTTCAGGGGCAATAAGCCATTCATATGAGACCTTACGAGAGCTGCTACATCACCGGCAGGAAATAGCGCCAAATCTACAACTCGGAGCGATATTCAGTCTCTGTTAACAACTATTCTATATTGCAAATTTTTGTTTTTTTGTTTATACACTAATTTGCCGACGGAAAGACTTTGCTTTTAAAAGAGAGACAAAGATAATTGATATATACTTTTAAAAAATCAATGTATAAATGACATCTCGAATTTGCAAATGCCTATAATTATGAAACATAAAAAGGTAATGGATCAACCTCGGTTTAAAAATAACCAATGTGAAAATCTCATTTAAAAAATCAAACTACGGTAGTTCTCAGAAAATAGTTTGTTTAAAATAGTTACTCCGTTAATCTTTATCAATATTGCTAAACAGTAGTCTTTTCCACAGCCAGTTTTCTGGTGGTGTTATTTTTGTGACCTATTCAGGGTTTTGATTGGATCACTGTTCCTCTAAATAACGTTAAGACCACCGCTCTGTGATCCATATGCGTTGTTGAGGCCCTGAAGCCTTAGCTCTTAATTTTAAAGGTAGAGTATTGCTCG
>JAHPZR010005670.1:12500-22652 GCA_019787425.1 Platygyra sinensis | reverse complement strand
TTTAAGAACGAAGAACATACATTGTATTTAGCGTTTGTTTGGGCTCGCACACCTTAAGAACGAAGAATATACATCGTATTTAGCGTGTGTTTGGGCTCGCAAGCTTTAAGAACGAATAATATACATTCTATTTAGCGCGTGTTTGGTCCTGCATGCTTTAAGAAGGAAGAATATACATTGTATTTAGAGTTTGTTTGGGCTTGCATGCTTTAAGAACGAAGAATATACATTGTTATACATTGTATTTAGCGCGTGTTTGGGCTTATTATAAAAAACCTCACATATGAGCATTAACCAAGCATTTAGTGACTTTTTCGGAGGGAACCGAGCATTTTAGTGGGAACAATGGAGCATCAAGGTGAGCATTTTAGTGGAAAAATAAAAGCAAAATGCCTTGCACGTTGCACATCTTTAATATCGTCGTCTTCTTCGTTGGGCAGAGATATTCAAAATTGTCGACCTTTTGAGCTTTTAGTCAATAAGTGTGAAGATATTGCTTTGTTATTTCTCACAACTCATCCCCAGGGCCATCTCTGGGTGCAACTTAGGCCTCCTGAGGCTGTTTACATGGAGGTAGGGTCATCCCAGGAACAGGCTTTTAGCTAGATGGGCATCCAGGTGTCTTGTGGACGGCGACTTATTGAAGAAAATCATTTTATTTTTTATATGTTGCCTTAAGAATTTTTCATTTGAGAAGGCCCTATAGCATACTTTGGATGGCTACTTTTCAAATACTGGCTAAAAGCCTGCCTAGCAACAGGATCTCCTTCCTCTCAGATAGATTATCCTAGCGGTAGGATGATGATCCTAGCACTGGCACCAAATACAACCCTTCACATGTAAACTGAAAGCTGAAAACATACTGCTCTTGGATGATCCTTGCACTAGGATCATCCCCTTTCCATGTAAATGGCCCCAGTGAAATGTTCTGAATGGCTCAGACAACTAGAGTTCAGCGGGTTTCAGTTTCCCAGTGAATACATTACTGCTTTTTCAAATTCCATTCTTCGATTTTGTTTAAATATCACTGTGAAGTATTAAACTTCAGTTTAACAGACTGCACTCTTTAACTTGGATATCGAGTATCAAAATGTGGATCTTTGGGACCTATGAGGGGGGGGGGGGGTGCAAACGCACCCCGTGCACCCCTGGTTATGGGCCTGATTAAAAGAATAATTATTCAATAAATTTATTTATTGTCAAGTACCTGATGCACCAAGGCTTGAAGTGCTAGGGATAGGATTCTTGTTTCCACCATCAGTACCTTCACTTGGTGTTTCTGTTTGAAAAGGGAGACCAGTTGTTAGAGTTAACACCTGATAACTTGAGCCTTCAAAGAGATCACAAAAGATTCAAGCTATGGGAAGTTCAAATCATTTGAAAAAAAGGGAAGAAATGACTAGAAATTGGGGAATAATAAGGTAAATACTTCAATATGGTTATTAAACTGGGATGACAAATTTTGCGGCAAACTCTTATGACATCTGAAAAGAACAATTGAAAACAAAACAAAGCAAAATACAAGAATACTAATGTGGGTAACAGTGCATAATTTCAACAAGCTCCCAGTGTTGTACCAGTAAACACTTTGCACACTGTCATGATCGACATTCACCAGAAGGTAGGTACATTTGTGTCAGGGAAAGATTGTTGGACCAATCAGTGAAACAAAGGAAGCAAAATGACATTTTATTGTTATTAATCTTTGTTCCAGATTAACCAGATAATAATTAAGAAACAGAAAACATGTACCGTGTTTTTATCAAGTTATAGAAACACTAGTGGAATTTTGGGAGAATGAGAAATGCTGTGGGAATACGAGCCCTAGGCGAGTGTTTCCGCAGTTTTTGAGTTCTCCTAAACTTTTTCTATTAAACAATTTGACTATGAGCTTGAGATTTCTATCAACTATACTAAAACAATTAGACTATTCGCCCTCGTTTTCTACGAGCGATAGTCAACTCGGCTGTGCCTCGTTGACTATCTGTTCGTAGAAAACTCGGGCTCGTAGTCTAATTGTTAAATAGAACACGAGTAGCCCAGCCAATCAGGGGACGTCATTTTTGATAGAATGCTAGTTGAATTATACTAAAACTCGATAGACAGATGGAAAACATGTTTTCCTATTTCTTTTAGAAAAAACCGCAGCGAAAAAGGGAAACGAATTTTTTACTCCGATCATCAAAATGTACATTCTCATTGCTCGCGCCATCATTACATTTGTACATGAACATTAACAGCTTGCATATTTTCTTAAGGTTGTTTTCTAATAAAAATTAAAATCAAGCTCAATGAAATCTGAGAGAAGACAACATCATCGCCAAAGTCAATAGCAATTGGTTAATAAACGTCATGCAATAATGAATTCACGACGGCTTTCCTTCTTTCCGAGAAAGCCAAGAAAGGGCATTACCCGGAAGTGTAAGGCTACAAGCGGTTTGTGACGACCAAAAAACATGACTTAGGTGAAGGAAGTTCAAACCTTCACCATTCAGTACTTTACAGATGGATACTGTACTATAAGCTTAAATCAAATTATAAAACCTGACCTTCGGATATTATTAATTAGGCACGGACCAATATTGACAATTAAGGATGAGGACTGCGATCAAAATGGCAAAACTTATACAATTTAAATGATAAAGAATCATCTTGGATTTATGTACGCTTACTATGCAAAGTTCAAAAGAATTCGTGCTTGAGCTCGATCGAGCTTCTAATTTTCAGCTGACAAAATTATGACGTGTGTCTCACCCGCTTCTTGAACCGGCCTCAGAAGTGATTCCAAGTGAGGAGACAATTCGTGTAGGATGTCGCAAAAGGTACGGAAAGCTTTCGGTCCTCTTTTGGGAAGAATGTCAAGCACACATTCTCCTTGTTCAAGAACAGTAGATTTCGAGTTCACTTCGTCCTTATCCTCTTCGCTGAAAATACCTCTCGAGTAAAGCCGTGAAGCAACTCTTTTCGCCTCCATATCCTTCAATAAATTCTGCCTATTTTTGCGCAATGTATCACGGTTGGATTGCTCCATAATATCGGTGAAAGTTTTACAAAACTGCTCGATAACTTGACCCTAGGAAGGTTCCGTTTGCGAAATGGGAAAGGCGCCCATATGACGTGATGACATCACGGAACTCTCAGACCCAGTACTACTCGATCATTTCCTGCTTATTAATGCCCCAATATTCTAAAAGAATTGAAAATTTTACACTGGAAAAGCAAAATAATATTTTTGAAATTATTGCGACCTCGTTTTAACATTGTATTCCTAATGGATCAACTGAATATCTTCACTCCTTCAACACATATGCTTTGACAGTACTCATTTCCACTGGAACAAACTGATAAGTACAGTATGTATAGCAAAGATATCAGTGACGTCACCTATTGTTATTAATATGCCAACCAGAGAGCTATTGGCTGGTGAAACAAAGACTCCTTTTGTTTAACGTTTTCAGCATTTAAATGACAAAAACAATGTTTGTAAACAAATATATTCGCTATTGCAATATCTTTTTTCCCTAGTATAAAAATAGCATATAACGGCTATTTATAACATAATTTTTGCTGTTAGCTTCACAGTATATTATGATAGAAAATTTACAGCTGATGCATCAGTATGGCTCTGCTGTATTTTTAGCCATAATTATTGTGTCACTTTGATTTGCAGGTTGAGAGAGAACATACAAGATGTCTGCTCAGTTGTCAGGTATACATTTCATAGTAAGATACTCAGCAAGTGCAGCGAGGATTTACTTGGAATACCCCAGTAACAGGAAGTATTCTGATGCAGCTTTCTGATGGAAGATCTATGACTTACACTCCTCCCTCAAGAATAATATATAGATTTAGCCGAGCCTAATTGATAAAAATCCTGGGCTAGTTTTGTTTGCTTTAATTTGTGGCTGTGACTCAAATTCGTTTTCAATCAGAGAGGTTACCAACGAGAAATTTCAAACAAACTAAAACTGTAAGGATCATTTTACATATTTTTGGGTACAGTAGCTGTGACCAGGAAGGATTACTAAGACACTAAATAGTTGTTTTTAAACTTGAGGCTTGGGCATATAGCCCATCTTTCAGGTTCTCTGAAAAATCATTAATCTTTTCTAAGTTTTTGATTTTTCAATTTATCTTGGACGTGTTAACGCGTTAGTTACAATATTCAGATCAACCTAAAAACATAGGATTGGAAACCTACCCATTAACAAGGTTTGGCTTATCACTTGTTAAATTTAAGAGCTAAAAGTTGAATGAACATGACACAGGCAAGTGTAAAAGGTACACGACACAAGGTAGTCAGATGTAAGGTTTGTATCAACTCACTCATCAAACAAACAACATCTTTGTTATAATTAGTCAACCTCCATGACCCTGTGATTAAGTGTACATTGAGTTCCAGCGTCAAAATGATAAATCCTATGTACAGTTTTATTATACATAATCTACAATAATTAGCACAACTACAGCAACTTGTCTCTTTTTCAAGGATGGCCACCAAAAACAAAACCGTTGAAATTTGGAAGTAACAGGGGAGTAAAAAAATATAATTTTCCTGACACATACTAAGCTAGTGTTCTTTCCAGGAATTGCAATAATATACTTTCTTTGAACTTATTTTGATTTGAGAAGGATATTTTTTTGTGTTGCAGAACTTACCAATTACATCACAACTGAAACCCAAGTCATAAAATCCATTTTTGTTTTTAATTGATACTATGATCAAATTTTTAACCCTTAAATTTTTAAGGTGCATCACATAGAATTTGATGAGAGAATAAAAATGCCATTTACCTTTGTAAATATCTGCATTAGTTCCTGATATATTTAAATTTGAAAAATCTGTGAAATATGCAAATTGGTTGACTGATGACATCAAACACTCAACCCATTATTATATAGAGAAGACCATTGAAGCTTGGTAGGCTAATAGTTTGACAGAAAACACACCTATGGCTATTAAAAAAAATTCTGTTCCCAAGGTAACTCACTCTTCTTCAGTCCCCACCTACGTGACTTCAAACTGTTAGTGATTTTCAGCCATAAACTCGAGCTAGCATATTTAAATGCTTTTTGAAAGTTTTTGGATCATGCACATGGGGCATCATCAGCAAATATCAAAATTGGAATGCGAAGGTGACCACAAAGGCCTTTAATATTGGAGAGGTCTGGAACCCAGTATGTTGCCATGGTAACAAAGCTTTTTACCTCGTGTTGTAGAGTACATTTATTAGAACCTTACTGGAAAGAATCAAACAGTTGGGATAAAAATAAGCTGAGATATCTTTTCCATCATAGTTTTTGTCATCACTTGGCTAATTTGTATATTTTAAAGTCTTAATCTCTGAAGTGAAAAGAGATATTTAAAAGAAGTAAACAGCATTTTTCTCCTCATACAGACTACTTATATGTTTTAAAATGGCTTAGAGAGAAAAGGTGCCCATTTTTGTCATAGTACGGCTTTAAATTTCCCCTTCATTTCCCAATGTTCCATTTTATATATAATAATATATTAAAAAAACCGCTGAATCGTTGAACTGAAACAAAGTTTAAAAAACAGTTTAGAAATTGTAAAACAACGTTTGATACACAGTAAAAACTGAAAGTCAATAACAGTTGTTTCATGATTAAATGTAGTTTGTCTAGGGGAGAGTTTCTTCTTACATGGGTTTTGAGTACACAGAAAGTGAAAAATGTACAAAGTACATTCTTGTCGGTTTGTAAGGTACTCTGTTGTTGTTCTACTGGCTGGAATCATGGGAATTAGCACATGAATCTGCTAACTGTCTCTTGATCGATAGGCAAGCCTGTGCTATCCACTCTGCCTGTGTTGACTCTACAAGCCCTCCTCTTTATGCTGTTGTAACACTAGTGCGAGGGCTATCATCATCAGCATTGAATGGTTGGTCTATGTAATCCATGGACTTCTTGAGTTTGTTCATAGTTTTCTGCACTCTCAAAGCAGTTAACCGAGCAGCAGGATGGTTTGCCCAACACTCTGTCATGAGTTTAGCCATTGTTTGAAGAGACTGTTGAGAGATTCACAGGTGATTATTTTAAGAGCCTTAAATTATGTTTTTAGCATGGGTTGATAGTACTAGCAAGTTTTATTCCTTCTTGACAGTATTTACTCTGTTTAGACTTCAAGGTATTGTTGTTAAGAGGGCAGACAAAACTTACATTTAAGCTTAATGTATCAAATGTAATTATCTACTATGCACAAAATCAGTACAAGAATGCATGGATAATTTTATTTCAGCAGGGAAAGTGATGGGGGAGAGTGTCAATGGGGCATAGCCCTAGTCAGTAAACAGCTAAAAATAAGCCATTTAGTTAGTAAACTGTTCAAAATAATGTTAGTCAGTAAAGTGTAAAAACGGAGATTAGTCTGGCAGTTAATTTGTATGATTTTATAATTTTTGTGAGCTTCAGATGACCTCTGTTTGCAAAATAAGTCATGACTGAGACAAAATCAGTTATTTGCAATTATTGAAAGTGACATAATTTGGGTGCCAAATGGGTACAAATGGTAAATGGACCCTGTGATGGACTAGCATCCCATCCAGGGGGGAGTAGAAATACTCCCAGTCACTTCATGCTACAGAAACCTGGATAAGCTCTGGCCTGATGGGCCACTTCTGGCTCATATACAGACTTGACCCACCTACCCACTGCACAGTTAGTGTTACGCTGCCCATATTTCAAGACTGTTATAATATCATTAATGTTCAAGCCAAAATGGCATACTGAACACTAAAAGTAAACTTAATTTTTGTGATTCGACCGTGCCAGACAAAAAAATTTAGGCCCGGAGCAATTTTCTTGTTCAGTTACTTGGGCCTATGTGGGTGTGTGCAGCCCCATGGGGTATGGTTTTTCAACCATATTGGTCATAATAGCATATTGATTTTGGCAATTTTTGTCTTGAAACGAGTATGTTTTTTGGAAGAAGCTACTTTTTACACAAAAGACCATCAAGAAAAGCCTTTCACATGCCTTTAACATCGGTCTCAACTAGGTAACTAATTATAACACAGGTCTCTAAAAAAGGGTATTGATAAAAGTCATAAATAGAGTTATTGAATTTTTGGTCAGGCCATAAGTAAAGTAGGGAAAATTGCAGACTTAAGTCATAAATAAGGAAAGGGTTTTGGGAAGTGAACCACACATCCCCACCCAAATTTTTAGGAGTTCCCCGGGAGCTACCTAAGTCACCCCAGAAAGAAAGTCTGAGCCTCGGTAAAAGTAACTACAGTGGAACTCTGTTAATACTGTCAGCAGTCCAGGAAAATTGGGCCATATATATTAACTGGGATAACCAGTTAAATGATTCATAGTACTTACTATACTGTAGGTATTACTGCTATTGGTCTATGACTTTACCTCATCTCGATACCATCTGTTGGGCACTAAAGGCCGCTTCTTTTCTGTAAGTACAACTTTCTTGACTTCATCGAATGAGGGATCTCCAGGCAACATGTCAAAATAGGGTACTTGATATTCTTCACACAAACCAGTTTCTAAAAATAATTAGAAACAAGTTAGCAAGTTCTAGAAATTCACTCATGTATGCACATTAATTGTAGCTATGACTAACTCAAGTGCAGAATTATATCATAAATTCACTTGGTGGCCCCTGGTCTTTACTTGCTTTTAGCAGTTTGATTAAGCACTGACTGGGTAATCTAACAATATGATCCCAAACAAGGAGACACTGACTCCCTACTGACTCTTTCTCTAGGAGCTGAATGGAGTTACTTGTTTACTAAGTTACTTGCATTGCTTGAATCAGCCTTGAACCAATTTTGATAAAAAACAAAATGTAGTCAGAACACTTACCATCAGAAATACACCTTCTGGCAATCTCCCACAAGACCAGTCCAAAAGAGTAAATGTCTGCCATCTTGAATGCAGCAAAGTGTCTTGTGTCCAATGCATTGTCTAACACCTCAGGAGCCATGTATCTTCTAGTTCCTACTCTTGTGTCTGGCTTGATGTCAATCTCTTCAGTTTCTGATGAGTACTTAACAGCAAGTCCAAAATCTGCTATGCAGCAGGTCAGGTTTTCTTTTACTAGGATGTTCTTGCTCTTAATATCTCGATGTGCAATTGGAGGTTTGCCCTTTGTTCCTTGGATTTCAGTATGAAGATGAGTCAGTCCCGCAGAAGCTGACAATGCCAGTTTGATCATGGTTTTCTTGTTAAGGCAGTGGCACCGTAAGAAATCATATAATGAGCCATAAGGGTGATAATCTGATATCAGGTACATTTGTGTGACCTGATTGCTTCCAATAATGTCTGATGCTATGAATCCAAGGATGCTCTCATGACGTAGTAAAACTGTTTGGTAAATTTCTGTTTCCCTTTGCCAAGAGGATTCACAATGAGAAAGGAATATTTTGACTGCTACATCTTCTCCACGCCACCTTGCCTGCCACACTTCACCATATCTCCCTTTACCAACACTCCTAACAAGCGTGACTTGTTTGGCAATGGTTCTCTGAACCTAAAAGATTTTCAACCACAAACAAGTTAAGAAATTCACAAGGTGATGAGACTTGAAAAGTTCATCATTATGTTCAATGTTCCAGGTTTAATAGGAATTACTTTTTTGCAAAAATACAAGAACCATAATCTGCCATTAAATTTTGTTGGTAATCTACACCACCTTCATTACAGTTCAGCTTGTTTAATAATCCTTCCAGAAAACTACTTTAGTTACCAATTTTAGCCAGTACTTTTATCATTGTCAATATCGTCAATAAGGCCCTATTTACAAGCAGGTTGGGTAACCCTAGTGCTAGGGTTACCCTAGCAAGAGGGTTACCCTGGCACTCGCACATTTCTTCTTATTTTCAATGACACATTTACAAGGTAGCTAGGGTTACCCTAGTGCTAGGGTAACCCTAGCTACTAGCTGACTGCTAGGGCACTAAGGTCACCCTAAAGCCTTGTAAATGCTCTGCTAGGGACAACTCACCTACCTGGGACAACTCTATTTTGGCTCCAAAAAGGAAAATGTGATCACAATACTGACAAAATAAGCGATTTACGACCCAGAAAACATCAACTTCTTTCACAATTTGTCATATTTTTGCTTTGGAAATAAATTATTTTCCAGTTTTGTTATCTGTTCGTGCGTTACCAAAGCGTAACAAGCGTTAAGTTGTCTCAGGTAGTAGGGTTACCCTACCCGTAAATTTTGCTTGTAAACCCAGGCTATTTTTTAACCTTCTTGCTAGGGTTAACCTGGCAGTAGGGCTACCCTACCTCCTTGTAAACAGGGCCTAAATTATTTCCTCTGATATTACTTGATGTTCTATTAATAGCCTGTTTTTACTTACCAGAAGTGGCAATCCTGAACCACTACCAGAGCTCTGATCAAGCATATCTTTGAGTGTTTCTCCTGGCGTTACATACGGATGTGCATACTTCTCAACATCAAGAGGAGAGGGAACTCTGCTGCGGGATACCCTAAAGCTAGAAACCAATACAAAAAAACAAAACAAAATATTCAACCATTTCATTTCAATTCTACACAATATGTGTAATGGAGAGACATTCAGGCATATTCAAATTGGAGGATATTCTCTTCTCCTCTTCTGGGGAGCAGGTATGGCATGGTGGTGAGAGCGCTCGCCTCCCACCAATGTGGCCCCGGTTCGATTTCCGGACCTGGCGTCATATGTGGGTTGAGTTTGTTGTTGGTTCTCTTCCTTGCTCCAAGAGGTTTTTCTCCGGGTACTCTGGTTTTCCCCTCTCCTTTAAAACCAACATTTCCAAATTCCAATTTGGTCCTAGAATGCATGGACATTTCTGAACGAGTTCTTGTGAACTCCTTGGTGCTCTGGGGTAAACAAATTACATTTACATTTACATTTACATTTACATTCCAGAAACCATGGGTTTTGGCACTTAAAATACAATTTGAGGGCTACAATAGCAAAAGTGCTCCTGAATAAGCTGATAGCTAAATACAATGAGTAGAAACATACTGACCAAAGTCTGTGGCTAACTGGATGTTTGTAGCAATTAATAAGCCATGCTAATCAGCTGATTATATAAGGACCAAGCTTTCATTAAATTTTGAGAACTTCACGCTTTCTGAAGCATTTGCATATATAATCATACCAGAACAAAGAGGATGACTGT
>JAHPZR010005670.1:0-7500 GCA_019787425.1 Platygyra sinensis | reverse complement strand
TATTTCAAAAACAAATGTAAATCAAAGAAAACGCAACATACACAATGACTTTTTGTCAGAACTTTCTCACACAATTAAAATCCAGAATTTAAATAATCAACATTGGATTGCCTTTCTTATAAGAAACTATTTTTCTTTTCCAGGCTGAACAGATTCTTCTATTTTTCGGCATTTCAGCGCTTATTTCAGCTTATATCTTCTTGAATCACTAGGTTATTGTAAGCGTGTTTTTACTGTATTGGTAATAAAACCTGATCGGCACGGTGTCATACTCTAAGCCTGGTCATTAGCAGACATTTATTCAGTCTTTCTTACATTTAATCGTTCTCTTGATTTTTTTTCCCACTTCTGTAACTCGACCATATACATTTGATGCAAACTGATAGAAACTACCGGAGGTGAAAAGGGGGAGTTTCGTGAAGGAAAACGCTCTTTTCATTTATTAACGAGTTAGCCACGCTCAAATATGAATCTCATGGATTCTTGGTGTTTTCGCACAGCATTAAAAAAACAATTTGGAATTGCCTTTGCCAGATAACAATAGTAAAACTAACTGAAGAAAATGACTTTCAAAACAAACTGCTGGGTGAAAACGGGTTGTGAATTTTACAAGGGAGCTTTCAACGTAAGCTTCCCTGTGAGACAGACATAACAGTTTGCCTGATTTTAATTACAGCAGACTTCAGGCTAATCTCGACTACAATCCTCAGTCCATCCTCGTATACTCGTACACATTGGCTGGAATTTGGCTCAACGGACAAACCGCTTGCCAGAATTTCAGCTTTCGCAAACAGTTAAAATTAATAGTAGAAAGTCTTCTACGCTACTTTCCACTGACTACATTCGACTGACTGATTATCGATGTACTCATTGCCGGTAAACAAGCATGAATATTAGTACTGCCTCATCTACGAATACTAGGCATCGAATTCTAGCAACTAGTTTTCCTTACTTTTGAAGAAATCTATTCTTTAATTTTTCGGATCAATGATCATGTCCAACGTACCAAACGTTACAGCAAGAAAGAAAGAGACTTTCATAAGCGCTTAAAAGTACTGTGTCGTGTTCAAATCCATAGACATACGTTATCATCAGGAGTGCTTTAAAATATTATCAGACTTCGTAAAGAGCCATTAAATGCATTAAATGCATTAAATTTCAACCCAGTATCGAAAGATGGCACCAAGTTTTAACAGTACTGGCGATGGCCGCGAAAATAATTTAAGCGCAGGTTGTCCTATGGTTAATTTGCCAGAATGGAGAAACTTTTTGGTCAGTTTTCAACTTACCGAGGTATTTCTTGAAGAAAAAAAATTGTACATCCACACCTGAACAGAAGTACTTAGTCTGGGAGCAAGGTCTGATCGCGGCTGAAAGAGCCAGGAAGGAACAGGCTGAGAGTAAGGTAGTGGAGGGAGGAATTCTATTGTCGTTCTTCCCGCTTTCTTTTCGCCTCATCCTTACCAAAAGAGCATAAGGTGAATTCGTCAAATGAAAGAAGAGGGCCGTGGTTCAAGCGGATTTTGTTCTGAAGTGCTGATGATAGGCCTTTCCTCAAATATCCAAATAAATTTTTTTAAGGATATTTAGAAGTTTCCGCGATATTATAGAAAATAATTAGATCTATAGAAAAAGCAACGATATATAAACAATAGTCTCCATTTGACGCGAAAATATGCTAGGATATTTGTCCGCGGACATTATCTGTTCCGAGAAGCGAACAGTTTTCCGAGAGCGTAGCTCGAGGAAAACTGTGAGCTTCGAGGAACAGATAATGTCCAAGGACAAATATGCTAGCACATTTTCGCCCCAAATAGAGGCTACCGTGTTTATTATCCTTCAAATCTTTTTCGCAACGGGCGCCGTTTTGAAAATTGGGGTATATATAAACAATAGTCTCCATTTGGCGCGAAAATATGCTAGGATATTTGTCCGCGGACATTATCTGTTCCGAGAAGCGAACAGTTTTCCGAGCCGAGCGTAGCTCGAGGAAAACTGTGAGCTTCGAAGAACAGATAATGTCCAAGGACAAATATGCTAGCATATTTTCGCCCCAAATAGAGCCTATCGTGTTTATTATCCTTCAAATCTTTTTCGCAACGGGCGCCGTTTTGAAAATTGGGGTATATATAAACAATAGTCTCCATTTGGCCCGAAAATATGCTAGGATATTTGTTCGCGGACAGTATCTGTTCAAAGAAGCGAACAGTTTTCCGAGAGCGTAGCTCGAGGAAAACTGTGAGCTTTGAGGAACAGATAATGTCCAAGGACAAATATCCGAGCATATTTTCGCCCCAAAAGGAGACTTTCGTGTTTATTATCCTTCAAATCTTTTACGCAACGCGCGCAGTTTTGAAAATTGGGGTATATTCTCTGACATCCCCAAGTTTTAGCTGGGGGATATTCGGTCACGTGACATGTTTAGAACAATCACGCGCGAGCGAAAAGATTTGATGGATTATAATCTCGGATAATTCCCCAGTTTTAGCTGGGGGGTATTCGGTCACGTGACGCATTTACATCAATCGCGCGCGAGCGAAAAGATTTGATGGATTATAATTAGAAATATTCAAAGCTTTTTTTGGTATAGCCCTGTGTTTTCCTCGCTATTTTCTTGAAACAATCTAGTTCAGCAATTTCCTACTAGAAAATATACATTCCACATCACAAGAAGCGCTTAAGCAGCAATAGCGGAAGTTGGTAACATCGACGTGCCTGTCTCTTCTTCCTCAGCTCCCTTGTCTCACTGGTGGAACAATGGAAACTTGCGAGGGACGGGCACCAGTGTGTAGCTATCTTATCTACGGATATGTCAAAAGCATTTGACTCACTTCACCCACCACTCATGCTTAACAAATTAAGAGCCTATGGTTTTGCGGAAAACACCGTAAATCTTATACGCTCGTATCTCTCCAACCGACAAAACAGAATTAGACTGGGATCACTAACAAGTTCTTGGCAAGTGGTGAACAGAGGATGCCCACAAGGATCCGCGTTAGGACCACTTCTTTGGAACATCTTTCAGAACGACCTGGCCTACGAAATTAATTTGAACTTTTCTATGTGTGCAGACGACCATCAGATCTACGAAACAGGAAAGGATCTCACCAACGTAAAGCCATCACTTAACAGGAATACAGAAAAAGCATCTAAATGGTATGAAGACAACATCCTCAAGGGTAACTATAGTAAATACAGAACCATGGCAATGCAGAACAAAAGAGAGATAACAAATCCGACCATGAATATTCAAGACAGTGAAATCGAGTCGACAGAGAAGCTTAACCTTTTAGGAGTGACGATAGATAGTAAACTAAATTTTAACCATCGTATTAGCAACGAGTGTGAAAAAGCAAGCCAAAGGTTTGGAGTCCTTATAAGACTGAAAAACCTGATACCAACAGAAACCAAGCTGCAGCTTTATATAGCTGCCATCTTACCACACCTTACTTACTGTCACCTTACCTGGCATTTCTGCAAGGCAAGCGATAGGAGAAACTTGAGCGTATACAAGAAAGAGGACTCAGGGCGGGTTTTAAGGATAAACTTTCTAGCTACGAGAAACTACTGGCAAAAGCAGACATACCATCGTTATACAACAGACGATTACAGGACATTGCTGTCTTTATGTATAAGATTAAGCATAAATTACTGCCACAGAGACTTTGTAATCTTTTTCAAGACAGTGGCTCGTATCACTTACGGAAACGAGAATTTGTTCAACCTCGATTCTTTTCGGTGACATATGGAAAACACTCACTTCGTTACCTGGACCCCAAACTGTGGAAAGATCTCACTCCTAGAATAAGAAATCTGCCCTCTTTGAAGCAATTTAAAAGCGTCATACGCAATCAGGACCTTACTGCCCTATCTGCAAATGTCAGTGACTGTTGAGGCTGCAAACTATGCCGAGAATGACTGATCGATTACAGGAGTTTTTACTATTTTAATATTTTAATATATGCTTTACGATATAAATTTTTAATATATTTGTAGTTTTTTTAGCTAAGTTAAGGTGGCTGAAAACAGTTTCCAGTACTTTCCAAGACTTAGAGTTTCATGGGTCATTATAACCACTCTTTATCGGTTAATGCCACAATCATGGTATCAACAAACTGCCCAATCATCTTTGAACAAGTTGCTGTTAATTTCGTGGCACAATAGGTTACCATAGCAACAATATGACTTGCTAAAAACACCCTTAATTTTAGCTTTAAGCGCTTATAACTCAAAAACGAGCTCGGTGACCCCCATTTTTTATTATCGAATTGTAATCAGCATGATAAGATGCAACTTTTTGCAAAGTTTAAAAAAATTCTACGAAGGGGGTTCAGAGCCACCTTAAATTTTCGAAAACTTAAGGTGGCTCTGAACTCCCTTCGTAGAATTTTTTTAAACTTTGCAAAAAGTTGCATCTTATCATGCTGATTACAATTCGATAATAAAAAATGGGGGTCACCGAGCTCGTTTTTGAGTTATAAGCGCTTAAAGCTAAAATTAAGGGTGTTTTTAGCAGGTCATATTGTTGCTATGGTAGCCTATTGTGCCACAAAATTAACAGCAACTTGTTCACCGATGATTGAGCAGTTTGTTGATACCATGATTGTGGCATTAACTGATAGAGAGTGGTTATAATGACCCATCCAACTCTAATTCTTGGAAAATACTGGAAACTGTTTCCAGCCACCTTAACATAGGTCATTAGTTAGGTGTCCACCATTAATAGAGGGGACTTGTCCCCTCTTTTGACACAATATTAAAGTTAATATTATTATCATTATCATTATTATTATTATTTAATTATTACTGCAAGAAAAGTTTGAAAATTTTGGCCTAAGTGATACAAGATCATTGTATTTTTACGACAAAGGCAAGAGATATTTAAATGGTTTTTCGAGATATTTCGAAAACTTTTTGTGATATTACGAAGATTTTCTGAGGAATTTTCGGTAAGATATTTTGGCGATTTTCCATGATATTTGTGGAAAGGTCTTGCTGATGACAGGAGTGCAATGTCCGCTGCGTTCAAATTGGCGGAAAATTGTTTTACGCTACAATGTGTCCCACTTTGGGCCACCCTGGTAACTGCATCCCTTTCATCAAAACACTTAGGTGATTTGACGCTGAAAAATGTTCGGTGTTGACAGCGCTACGAAAATCATTAGATAATGTGTCCTTACACGGTATTCTGCTAGTGATCAGAGACCTGAACAAAAGAAAATGCCGAAAATTCTAACGAAGGAAGGGAAAATACTATGGGAAAGTGGTTGAGGCGAGATGAACGAGAATATAGAGAGGCTGGCTGATATTAGTGTTTAAATGATCTTGTGATTGGAGGTGCCATCTTTGAGCACAGAGATCAATAAGTTAACACGGATCTCTCCAAATAGGAATGTCAAGAACCAAATAGACACTGTATTTATCAATAGTCGCTGGAAACACCACTTTCTTCTATTCTACAGCAACTGTCAAACTACAGCTAAGAAGAAATCCCACCAACGGTGGTAAAGAAGACGCAAGCTAGAACACTGCTAGGCTGAGAAACCCACATGTCAGCAAACAACTCAGCTGTAAAAAAATAAGTATGAAATTCCAAGTAACATTGATAAAGAGCCAGGAAGGGATGGAGAATCAGCAGGGAAGACAGCAAAGGAGGGTTTCCTTATTTAAAAAGTAAAAAACATGTACCATGTTTCTATCGACGTTAAGTATAAATCCACTAGTTTTCTATTACAAATGCCGTTCTCTGATTGGCTACGCTACTCACTATCTACTTAACAATTAGTATAAATTTACCGTAGTCTATTGTGAATCCGTGAATTTGATTGGCTATATTACCGTTGACTATCTGCTGATAGTCAACAGTTACGCATCACGTTTGAACCTGATGTAACATAATAAATCAGCAGAAGCAGATATCAGATCGATAGTTCCGAGACATAACCACTCTATTGTCTTTTATATTGTTCACCACTACATTTTCTTTCGTACGCCCGTTCAAAAATCATACTTAATTATTTTTAACTTTTTGAGATGAAAGCCGTTAAAGTCAAATGCGAAATTTGAAAAAGAAAACAGAAAAAAACACTTAATATCATTTCAATTGCTATATTCTATAAGCCCCCTTGTTTAAAGAAAAATATTTTAACAGACGACTACTATCCATCTGGATGACTATCTATCTTACCACAATTTCCAAACACAAAAATCCTAAAAATTACAAACAACAAAAACTTATACATGGCATGAAAAGTTATTCATTAATGCACGTCCTAGCGTATTCACTTTTTGCCGTCTCTCCCAGTTCCTTTTTTACAAGGCATTCTGAATATATGTTGTGCTTTTTATAATTTTGTATTTTAACATTTCCGCTAGGGGGATTTATTAGAAACATGAATATTCTGTTAGGTGACATTCTGCTTATTTTTATTCTTATTCTTTTTCCAATATAATCTAGTAACGAACATCGTTTTTTTCCATGATAAGCAGGGCACAATATTTTAAGAAAATGGTATTTTGTCCTCCATTTCTATTTTACAAATTCGCGCAAGTGCATCTGGTTTAGTACCTCTGGTTCAGTACCTCTGGTTAGTACCTCTGGTTTCAGTACCTCTGGTTAGTAACCTCTGGTTTAGTACCTCTGGTTTAGTACCTCTGGTTCAGTACCTCTGGTTAGTACTCTGGTTTAGTACCTCTGGTTTAGTACCTCTGATTCAGTACCTCTGGTTCAGTACCTCTGGTTTAGTACTTTGGTTTAGTACTCTGGTTTAGTACCCCTGCGTTTAGTACCTCTGGGTTTAGTACCACTAAGATTCAGAAAATGCAAAAACACTGAGTTCAGCAACCTCTGCGTCGCAGAAACCTGACATGGTTTGTGGGGTTATAAGAGAAATGAACGGCTACCTAGGGATCCCGCGGCGCGGACGGTCCTAGAACCTGGCTTTACATAGCGTATATCGCTGAGCGTGAAAAGTATATCTCACGGGACGGAAAGCTTGCCAGTCTATCGTACCTGCAGGGGATGGCGTAGCCAAACCATTCACTCACGGGAGGTATTCACGATACACATCTGCACTTCGCTACTCATAGGCTGATTTAACTAGGCAAGGTCCCTTGATTGCCACACCCACAAGACAGGAGCAGTTGACGTACCTCGCAAGTTTGTGCACTAGGGGCTTCTTCGGGCAAGTTCCGCCGATGCACTCCAGTTCCTTGACAGGAGTCTCCGAGGATACGTGTCTCGGCAGTTCCAGATTTTATTGAAATGGGTCGTGATAACCAGTCTGTCAACGACTGTCTCAGTAGCCTATTGTGATTGCGCAGGCACTTTCTTTTCTTTGATCTTTTCTACGTTGTCTCATCTCTTTTCTTTTCTCCCCTAACATCGCATATCTCATGAATATTTAGGAAACAGCCTAAAAAAATACGCGCGCTGATTGGCTAAAATATCGTGTTTGCTATTCAACAAGTAGATTATGAGCTCTGAGGTTTCTATCGCGC
>JAHPZR010005669.1:12500-23498 GCA_019787425.1 Platygyra sinensis | reverse complement strand
GAAAACGAACTGGAATTCTACCACGGGAATCAAGAGTATATTGTTGCAAGTTTCGTTTGTCTAAGTGGCAGAAGTTGTTTCGGTATGCTTTGTTACGCGGGTCGTTTGCTATCGAGACGCTGTTTTTTGACATGCGTCAAAGGGAGTTTTTTTTTGACGGAAGGGCAATTTAGCAGTCACGAAACTGTTGCTGTGTGGTTGTCGTAAGAGTCAAAACAACATCATAGCAACTCACGAAAGCTCTTCAAAATTGCCCTTCATTCAGTTTAATAAATCACCGATCAATCAAGCGCCTCATTGCTTGCTTTTGTAGAATTATACCTCCTTTAGGTGTTATAAGAAAAGAAATCGGCTTATTGTAACGACGAAAGCCCCATGGCCATTAACATGGAGACCATGACCGAAAATAGGCATTACAGTTTGTCAATAGTTCCTGGAGGGTAAACTAACTTTCAAAAAATGGTTTTGTAAACGCCCACAAGATGCACGAGAAGTAAAATTCCATAACCAAAATTCGATGAAAACTTTCAAGAAGGAAGTATCCAAATATAATTTAAAGACATCAGTCCATTTAATTTTCTGTGTGAGATTTTAAATTCGAAACTGTATTTGTGCAAGCTAAATTTTATTGCAAAAAATCCTGTCTATTATGACACTAAATTTTTGTGAGATAAAAATTTGGCAACGTAAATTTCCTTGCAAAGGAAATGTTACGAAAGGCAGTTCGTTTCTTCAAAGGGTTTATAAATGTTGTTTCGCGTTACACCATTCTTAATAAACGTTTCAAGAAATGTTAAACGACTCAGGGAAATGGCAGAAAGCAAGCCACTTAATCCCCTTATTAGATAGTCTCATCTTGTTTAGAGCTCTTTCACCAGCCTTTACTTAGCTCAAAAATAAACTGATTCAAACGGAGATACCCTTAATCTCACATCAGTAAAACAAAGCCAAGTCTCGTCCCATCTCTTTATTAAACAATGGTGAACTGTTATCTATATACATTTGAATTCTAGGATTGTGTTCCTCCTCTCTTCCGTTCATGGTGTACTTTTTACGGCAACTAAAAAGCTCTCACGAGCACATTTAGAAAATTAGTACAAACTAATACAAGCAACTGTAAATTTATGTACAATGGAATTTAATTCTATCTAAAATTTGAACTACAGCTAATGAACAAAACGCTGTGGTTCACACCACGACGATGCGAAACGACCTAAATGAACAAAATTCTACCACACCTCGCTTATTTTGATAAAAATATATTCCTTACAATAAATCGTTATAAGCTAGCACATTTTCTTATCTTTGAACTTTTGAAATCTCTTTTGTAGATTGTGATGTTTTATGAAACATACGTGTAAAGAAACGCCTCTTTCACAGCTAATCGTGTTGACTTTTGAACGTTTTTTCTGGTTACTTCTTTTTTATATTATATATATATTTTCTTTTTCTTATAAAGTATTGTTTTAAAAAAGAAAGTTAGATCTGTTGGCGTCTGTGCATTGAAGAGGCCCTCCATGGCATCTCTAAATGTGAATTAGAGTAGAACGAACGCCATGAATACAGTCGTGTTCACTACAATTAAAAATTTCTATGGCTTCTAAATGAAGCCTTAAATGAATACAGTAAAGATACGGCGTCAATAAGATATTTCTGATCTTAATTTACTCAGCTTTTTAAAGCCAGGCCCTGTGGAATTCTCGTGAATCTCGAATCAAAAGGATCAAATGCGATAGAAAGTAAACTGAAGCAAGCATTAACTGTTTACAACTGAGATATATTTATATATTATGTAGTTATGTTTTAAATGCTTGCAGCGAAGTTAAAATACCAGTGAGAACTCAGTGTTTGAGTCCCCTTCATTTCATAAACATTACTGAATATTCTTTTTCCCAATGATATACCAAAAACGTCCTTATATATATATATCGCAAATTGCCAATCCTTTTACTCTTAATAGCATAAAACTTTTTCATATCTTCCTAATATAAAACTTTAAAGATTTTTCTTTTTAAAGAACAGAAGCATTCGTTTCGTTTACTTACTAATCTATCAGTTCTTCGATTTGCGGCAAATGGTTTGAAACCACCTCTCTGCCAGTCTCTGTTCTTTGTGGCGATGTTATCGACCTTTGTTACGGTCTTTTCTTTGCACATGAAATGTTCCTAGCGCTGCCTACAAAGCGGCAGGTATTGTTTCTCTTAAATAAGTTTCTTTCTCAGCCAGCAACTGAGACTGTATTCCGTGAAAGTGTTCTGCATTATCCTATCCCTGCGATAGCCTTGATCTCTCTCATAATTCTGCCTATCGAATTCTTGCCCATTGGTACCTTGTTGAACCAGATATCTCCCTTAGGCTTGTGCTTGGGGGTGAGATAAAACGACGATATACCAGGTGGACGGTGGCGCAGGTACACCTCGAATGCACGCACGGGGTCTCGTTCGCTTCCATCGGTAGCCGCTACTCGAGCTTTACACTTCTTTTTGCTTCTCGGGTTGTCTTTCTCGTCGTCCGCTCGTGGCCTTTTGTTTGAACCAGCTTTCATGTGATCGATGATGATCTTGCCGTCGGGGCCGCGGGAAATGCGAAAGTCATCGATGCTCAGGTCGTGGTGGGCCATGCGTCCTCTAATCCCATGGCTGACTGTGTTAATCCACCACTGGAGACGTAACAACGGTCGCGGTGCGTGCACTCCAATGGCTCCAGAAGCCCACATTCTCTCCAACTGCTCTTCAGTGATGCTTTCTACGACGTTAGGGTGGTTTCCTTTCCCTTTGCGCTTCAACTCGTTCCTCTTTGACACTAGCCCGTAGTTAACCACGTCGAATTCTCTGTCAGCCAAATCGAAATTCTCTACGGCTGGAGGACATTTTCGTTCGAGAAAATATCTCCTCAGTCCATTTCTGTATGTCGTGAGCGTTACAGGCTCGTACTCGTTTCCTTCTTTGCCTGGCCGCGTGTCGCGAATCTCAAGAAAGAAGTCTTTCAACATTTCCATGGCCATTTGACGGGTAACTGTGTTCATATCAATAGACTTGCCATACTTGTCTTTGTACCATTTCTTTAGTCTTCTCACGGATGTTTTGGTGCCTTCAACGGTATTCTTACACCGGTTAGCATCGTCAACATCTTCGACGTCGTGGGCGTCCGCTCGGTTGGGAACTTGGCCCTTTTGTCGATCGATAATTTGAGGTCTGTGGCTGGTGGGAACCGGGGGGAATATTCTACTGTCTTCTGACTTTGAAAAGCCGTGATTATCTTGAATGGACTCTGGTGGATCAAAGGGCGGGAAGCCGGGAAACGGTCGGTAAAACTGCGGTGCTTTTGACTCGTCACTTACCGGTGTTGAATGGATGTAAGTGTACATCGATTGGGCGGCTGGATCGGGGAACGAAGGATTTAAATTGGGGCCATAAATCGACCGCATAATGTTTGGTTTAGCCGGTTGAAGCGCACTCGATATGCTTGAGATAGCAGAAGTCGGATTCAGGTGAAATCGAGGCTCAGGGTCGTTCTTTATACTGAAATCCATGGGGCTCGTGAACGGCATATCTTTTGGATAAGAGTCCGCTTCGGACGTCACTGGATCTGAGAAAAAATTAGCGGACTGTAGTGGAGGGACTGTAGAATGCAAAGCACTGTGTTGTTGTTGTGTGCAACCAAGCGTCGTTGAAGTTAAATAATGTTCATTCATTGCGGCAGAAATGGGCAGCTCGGTCTCTTCCATCTCAGAAATGCCTTCTATTCCATTGCTCATGTTCATGTGCCGGCCAGTATCCTCGTTGACACTTCTCGCGAATTCTCCGGCTCTGAAAATGTTCGAGATGCCATTGTGAAAACGCTGAGCGCTAGGAAAACGAGGGTTAAAATTTTCCGGGTTGTGGCGCAGATGAGGCGGAATACTAAAGTCTTGGCCAATGTCGAACGGTGGCAAGCCAAACGTACTCATGGCTCCGTCGATACTCATTTCAACACTTGCTCGTTATGGCGAGGTGTTTTAAGCTTTCATACTCGACGCATCTGACTGACAGGTTTCCTTTCCGCGCTTGTATTTATACCCCTACGTAGTGATGTGGACACGGTCTTTTAGTGGGCCCATTGTTTTCGTGAATTTATGTATTTCCTGTGTTACGTACATTTGGAGGCTCAATTAATAGTTAATGACTATCCTCATGGGAGAAGTCACTTTTAATCTGTAATTTGCTGACTCTTGAAGTCTAAATCTAATTATATTGTGAATTCATTCAAACAGACTATAAAAAGCCAAGCATTATTCGCGGTTCAAAAATGGGAGGAGCTTTATTATGCCGTTGACAATTAGGCCCTTCAACGACGTTCATGCAGCCAGCGTCCACCATTTGTAAAGTGCAAGAATGAAAACGGGCATTGTTTGGTTGAAAGTCAAGGGCTTACATTCTTATCACGGTTTTGCATCGCGTTGGCCTAGCTGGTCTCTAGCATTTGAGCGATCAAAGAAAGCTCCGCCTGAAAAGAGCAGTTTCCATCGTGACCGAATTCAGTAAACATTGACAACAGGTGTCACGAAATTAAAAGAGAAAATAGATAACGTTTGCGTGGCTTCCGAAATTTATCACACGTCAACACGCTTTCATTGTATCAAATGGAAATGAGATTTATTTTCGCGCTTTTTTACTGGTCGGTTTAGGTAATGGAAAACTCGCGCTCCCATAAGCAAAACAAGGTGCAAAAGACACAGGCTTATTTACATAACGCTCTTAGTCTTCGCGAATGATTAATGATGACAGCTTGACAAGCAAGGTGTTGAAAATGCTCTCCAGAGAAGACATTATCAGTAAAGAGAACAATAGTTCGAGTTCAACTTTTGTGTCTGCACGAAATGGAAAAGAATTAACTCTTTTTTTCTCTCTTTCCTGTGAACGTGCCTGATGTAAATGGGATTGCGCTTCAGGCTTGAAATAGTTGATTTAAACAGAGTTTCCACGCAACATTCGCAGCCTGTCTACAGTCTTAGTGAGACGATTTGTTTCTTCTCGAATCTGTCAACTGAACTCTTTAGTTTGTCCAAAACAAAAGGGATTTTTTGTTAATTTAATCAGCAGTTTACAATAAAAGCACCCAGTGGATTTTGTATATACAACAAATTAGCCATTGTCAGGTTGAAAGTCGAAGGCGGAGAATGGCTATAAAATCTTTTCACAAGAGCCGATGAGTTTTAGCAGCTTAACACAAGATGTATGCTTTTGATCTGCATTGTGAAGACCTCACAAGAAGAAACTAAACTAAACTCGCTAAATGCGGCGATTCCGGATATCTTGACACTACAATCCATTTCCTTTGTGTTCGAAGTTGTTGTCATAAGATGCTCGTGTGAAAGCTGTCAGCAAATCCACTTACACGGATGACTTGCGAATCGACTTAACGTGAATGGACACCTCGATTTTAGGTAACTAATGAGATTGTAATTCATCGCTGATTTATTTTAGTTCACACGCCTAAGTTGCGGTTTAAACCATGAGATATATGGCTGTGCGTTGGTAGATTGCTCTAAAACGAGCTGAAGTAGCGATAAAAATAGCTAGAGATTCTTACAAAAGGTTCTTCTGCTGATTAATTTGCGGTGAATGACGACAGCAAAGATGAATATGGTTTCCTATTCGCCAAGACTTCCAAATGGGGTCAAAATCATTGACCCTGATAAGTGGACAGGATTTCGGGCTCTGAACATCACGCATTTTGTGGAGGGGACTCATAGCTTGCATTCTTGCAACTGAAATTCCAATGTGTCAAACTATGAATATACCAAGCGTTTTGTCATGAAACAAGAAGGTAAACAGACCTTACTTATGTTCAAGATTCCTTGAGGTACGATTTGTGCATTTCATGCCCAAACAGAAAAGGACACATTCAGTATAAAGTGCCAAGCCCAACTACTGATTATTTATCAAAAAAGCATGTACACACTTAAATAATTTCAATTCTGCGAAGTTTATAACAACCTCTTTCTAAGACATAAACTAAATAATCCATTTCCATGATGAAACAAAATACAAGTCATTTTGAAGATACAAACCGTGTAACAAGTAGCGAAATAGAGATCTCAAAAATCAGTACTGGTGAAAACAGTACATGTTCCAGGTAGTTGCCTATACAGGTATTGCGTAATCAGTAGGACTAAACTCAGGTGAAAGTTTTAAAAAAGTTGGTTTAATCGATAATTTTAGACTTAAAACAAATAAACAATGTATAATAGTTGTGTCTCCAAAAAACTGGTTTGCTCGTAACTTTAGTAAGTATCACTGAAATCAGATGTATATTTACAAGAGCAGACTTCTGGCCCGTGAGAACTTATGGCCAAAATAATTAATTAGAAGTTTGCAGAGTATGTCGCCCTGAAGAACCCTTAACATCAGTGACAAATCTCATGAAATTGAAGGGGAGTTCTGTAGCCGAATATTTGCGTTATAGCTGAAATATATGGCCTTACTCTTATTTAACGACATTTGAAGTAGTGTCTAGCTGTAAGTTCAACAAGGTTTCGCCCAGCAATCTTGAAGGAGGGGTGTTTCTGCTACCCGTCATATCCGGAACAACCCAAGTTTAGGAAAACGAAGGTTCCGTCGTTTGGTTGACTTGTTAATATTAAAATAACAAAAGTCGAACTTAAACTCCGACCTTTTAAACGTTGAGATCAGTACAAGAGATGTTAATTCAGTAATAAAACAAATATATATTTACAGACATACGGTGAATGGCTACAGGGAATGGAGATGCTGCAACGATTTCCGAAAGATTCAGTGCAAAAAGGAGATAGAGACTTTTGCAACTGAAAAGCAATCTAGTGAACTATACAGTCTCTGTAAACCTCTCTGTCTATTTCAAGTAACTTTTAAATGGCTCAATATCAGTATATTGCAACCATTGTCGACTAAAACACCCTGGTCGAGTTTTTAATCGAGGGTTAACCTATGTTTACAATTTTTCGCCTCGAGGCAAAAGACTTGTCGTCTTCTATTGCGTCTAGAGGTCCACGTTGATTTCAGGTAAGTTTAATTAATAACATAAATCAAGGATGTCAAGTGCAAGAATGTTCAATGATGGCGAGTATTTTCGGGTTTTAGCGAACACGTAGTAGCTGTTGTTTTTCTCTATACAGGGGGTTATTTTGGTTAAGTCAGTGAGTGCCTCGTACGTGTTGTTGACGCTTTGGAAAGTTCGAAATGAATGCAAAATCATAATTGCGGTCGTGGAGAATAGTTGAGCGTGAAAAGGTCATAGCTTTGATCACCCACCTAAATTTCTACAGAGTCCTCAATGATCGAGAAATTGCATTTGTTTTCTAAGGTAAAAGGCCACCATTCTGCATTACAGGGAATTTGTCATAGACCCGTTGAATATTTTTTTGGATACGCCTAATTTTTTAACCTATCGTCACGTTTAATTCAGTTGCACGAAAACGATTTTCTAAGAACAAGAACTCTCGTTTTAAATCTCATGCACTAACGGGATAAACGTAGGTGGCGATTTGGAATGAAGTTTCAACAATCCGAATTAAACAAAAAGGGGTATTGCCTGATCTGTGTTAGAACTTTCAGGGTGGACCTTGGCTGAATGTACCTTTTCCGCATTTCGTGATTTTAGTGTTTAAGCTGAGCCAATTAGTGATGCGCGTGGTGAACTTCAGCCGACCGAACAAAATTTCTATCAATTGGCGACTCAGAAAACGTGGAATCGTGTCAAAAAAGAGGAAACTAACTCCGTTCAAGGAATACAATCAAATTATGATGCAATTAACGCGTATTTCCAAGGATGTTTGATAAGAAATTAACACTGTTATAATTGCTTAGGGTCGATTTCGTGATTTGGTCCCTTCACTGACGATATTCTTAAAGCTTCGCTTGGTCGTATATATACAATCAGTTGTCTTAATAACAGAATAGTACTGAGCGAAGAAAATAAATTACATTTACACAAGTATGCACGTTTCGTGTTATTTTTCCTTTCCGTTTGAGGTCTCAACACGCCCTGTATTAATATTTACGGAAAACAACAGACTACTACCTGGGACATGAAAGCAAAGGAGTAATGAAGGACAGTGCTTTTTGACTTTGCTTACCACAACAGGAGCACATATCGAACTTTAAGCGATCGAGGGGTTATTTATTGTGAAAAAGATTAAGTTAAAATTTCAAGGGCCTCAAGTTTCCTTGAAAACGTAAAAGATATAACTCATCATATGGTCGGCAAAAAGAATTTCATGGATAGAAAAAAATGCTGGATTGGACTTATGACTATTTACGGGAAAAGATACATAAAAATACTCCATAAAAACGTCCATAAATTTTTAAAAGTACAAAGTATATCGAAATTTTACAGTAAAATAATAAGTTTTTACTGTTCTACAAGCTTACCGGCGATCAGTCATTTACTTTTATTCAAAAATTAATAATAAACTCAGAGAGATCAAAGGAGTTTGCGTATAGTACAAATCGGCATATGCTCACTCCGTTTTTAAACCAAATGGGTTTAACTTATTTAGTGTTAAGCTCTACAAAAGTTCAATTTATCACTGTAAATTTTGTTTTGAAGATTGACATCTTTGACATTTAAGGGTTCATTCGATTTTTTTCCCGAGATTTTACAATCTCCTTTGTAAACGAGACATCTACAAGAGATTTATCATCTCTTTTGTGAAAGATCTTTTGGAAATGATTACAAAAAAATACAAATCGGAAAATCCATCGTCTTGTTCCCTCGAAGATTCTTATCTTTTAAGTCAATATGGTACATTTTACTTTAAACTTGGGCTTAATACAGAAGGTTTTGCGTAAATCCCTTGCTGTATATAATAATATGTCTCAAACGACCCTCTACCTCAGCTTGGCAAACGGCTGCGTTGATTTACTTTCTCTTCACACTTGAGCAAAAGGCTCTCTAACCGCTCAAATTCATGCTTACTGTTTGATTTGCAGAATTACTCGTTACTGTTTTTTTTTCCTCGCCATGGTCTTTTTAGTTTCCTCGTTTGCTCAGCTTGTGTGCGTTCAAATCTTTCCCTTGTTAACAGCTAGCAAATCACCCTGTCTTCTTTTCACGTCTTTAGCCTTTCAACAGAATAAATGCTTGCAAATTACGGATAAATAAAGAAGCGATAAATTTCATTTATCAAAGTACAACATTTCCTTTGGCGATACAAAAGAAAGTCGTTTCCTCTGTTGCTTGCTGTGTAAATGGCCATCTGTCATTTTCACAGAATTCACAACACCTAACCCGCGGTACTGGAACAAAATTGAGAAAAAACAACAAGATTTACATAAAATTCTAGTCGTAAATTGTCTTTGGAAGGCAGTAAATTGATTATATCGCGATTCCCTGCTTTCTAGCCAAGAAAACCCTGCAAACCAAAGCACACCGAAACAATTACCCCCAAAAAAACGTTAAAGCATTTCAGACTTAATTGGAATATTATTAGCCGTTCTTTCACTGCACTAAAAAGTTAATCATAGCGAGAATTGCCTTGTAGTTCAAGCTCATTTGTTTTATCTGGCTAAATCGATTGCGCAATACAAAATTCATTTTATCCCATATTGGTATAACCGGTTCTCAACTGCTGGTTATAGTTTCGAAAGAAAAACGCCAATTGCCGTGTAACTTGTAGTCGATAAATCGAAACGCCAGCTAGAAATCATTTTCAAAATTCTAAAGAAAAGAACGGGATAGGCGCTGGAGTAAATATACTCACTGACTTTTATTGTAGCATCCAGTTTAATGTGCTAGTGTTGTGCACCGGAAAATCCACTCATCATTACATTATTTTGGCATTCGTATATACACTTCGCATTGACTCCAAGACACTGATTTCTTCCGTGGTATCATTTTGATTTGAAAGTTTCGGAAACATTTTGCGGTTTTTTTAATCAGCAGCGTAGTTAGAAATCAGTGTCAACTGAACAGCACGCCGCATCAAGAGAAAAGAGAAAACTCATAACAAGAAGGAACTTTGAATGAATTTAGAATAAAAGGTTTTCACATTATACCCAAATTTCGGCGTCTCACTTGATTGGTCTCATATTCTGATCTCTGATATCTAGCATGCTTTGCTTACATAGTTGCTTATATTAACCAGCTTTTTGTGTAATTCAGTTATTGAATTTTACTGAGAGAGGAAACCGCAGATTCATTTTCTTTATATATAAGGACGGTTTAATAAACTTCGCCCTTTCTCTCCGTTGAAAGACACACCTCGAGGCATATTTTACATCATACTTAATTTCGTCTAAGGCCAACCATGCACGTTTCTGTAAAGAGTAGCAAATTTCTTCTTCGATAAAATGAAATTGTCCGGTTAGCTAGAACCATTTTCGTCTAGGGATTAGAATTTCACGAGTCAGTCTTCAAGATTAGAGTAAATGCATTCGTTCTTGCGACTTAGCTTCTTTTCGATGTAAATCGCAGGAAGAAGAAAAAACATTTCGCCACGCTTTAAGATAAAAAACAAAGAAGGAGGCGGATCGGTACGCTCAAGAGAAAAAACGGAGCGCACGTAATGAACAGTCATAATATTCAAAACCTAAGCACGACTTAGCTTTTACAACGGAAGAAGGAACAAAACGAGAGGGAATTGTTGTATCACGTTCTCTTGCTAATCTTGCTTGATGATGTCCTGAAATTGTGAGATCAAAGTCGGATACGTGACCACTTCAACTTTGTTTAGTAATTCAGCAGGAGATGGAGTTGAAGATAGGTCAATTCTTTTGAACCAAAGGAAAGGGTGCTTTGAATTCTTGCCAAAGTAGAAGAGATTCTAGATTTAATGGGATTACACAAAAGCCTCATCCTGGTTTAAGCACAGGAAAGTCGTTGTATCTTCATATGTTAGCGCAATTAAAGTTCTTATGAGCTCTAAGCCGTCAGCGGAACAGAAACAGTAGAGAAAGCTCTGCCCTCACGCCCCACACACAACGCCACTGCGATTAATGTGTTATTTGTTATGTTAAGAATTTTAATGTCATGTGTAAA
>JAHPZR010005669.1:0-7500 GCA_019787425.1 Platygyra sinensis | reverse complement strand
GCTCGACTCAGGATCGAGCGATCCGGAGTCAAGCTCTGGCTTGGGACATTGTGTTGTGTTCTTGGTCAAGACACTTAACTCTCACAGTCCCTATCTCTACCCTGGTGTACAAATAGGTACCGGCGAATGTAATACACGGGGTAACTCTGCGATGGCCTAGCATCCCGTACTGGTGGGAGTAAAAATATTCCTAGTCGCTTCATGCTGTAGTAACCGGGATAAGCGCCGGCCTGATTTGGGCCACTTGGTTCGTATGCAGACTTTACCCACCTTTACCATCATACTTTTTAGGGTAATCGACACTTCCATGGAAGCGATAACCAGAAAAACTAAATATCGGCGAAAATTCAGCACCCAATGTGCTATGAAAATACTTACATCTTAAACTATGGTGTACGGCTAGAGGAGTACATATAAAAAAAAATCAGACGACAGTAATGCATAAAATAATAATTTTCGATTAACGAAACACCCATGCACGAATTTACTCACCACATATAGTTCGTCTGGTGCGCAGATTGTATGGGTGGAAGAAGCCCAAAGGGAAGGACTGCAGTAAAAACCGCATATAAGAACCTGGAATTTTCAAGGGCAGGCGGAACAAGTTCTTATATTTTAGGGTAGTTTTTCACAATCCAGGCTGATTAGGTTTTTGGTTAGGTTTTCAGTTTTCAGATCGTATATATTGCACTGTAGCTTTATGAAACCATATTTCAAAAACAAATGTAAATCAAAGAAAACGCAACATACACAATGACTTTTTGTCAGAACTTTCTCACACAATTAAAATCCAGAATTTAAATAATCAACATTGGATTGCCTTTCTTATAAGAAACTATTTTTCTTTTCCAGGCTGAACAGATTCTTCTATTTTTCGGCATTTCAGCGCTTATTTCAGCTTATATCTTCTTGAATCACTAGGTTATTGTAAGCGTGTTTTTACTGTATTGGTAATAAAACCTGATCGGCACGGTGTCATACTCTAAGCCTGGTCATTAGCAGACATTTATTCAGTCTTTCTTACATTTAATCGTTCTCTTGATTTTTTTTCCCACTTCTGTAACTCGACCATATACATTTGATGCAAACTGATAGAAACTACCGGAGGTGAAAAGGGGGAGTTTCGTGAAGGAAAACGCTCTTTTCATTTATTAACGAGTTAGCCACGCTCAAATATGAATCTCATGGATTCTTGGTGTTTTCGCACAGCATTAAAAAAACAATTTGGAATTGCCTTTGCCAGATAACAATAGTAAAACTAACTGAAGAAAATGACTTTCAAAACAAACTGCTGGGTGAAAACGGGTTGTGAATTTTACAAGGGAGCTTTCAACGTAAGCTTCCCTGTGAGACAGACATAACAGTTTGCCTGATTTTAATTACAGCAGACTTCAGGCTAATCTCGACTACAATCCTCAGTCCATCCTCGTATACTCGTACACATTGGCTGGAATTTGGCTCAACGGACAAACCGCTTGCCAGAATTTCAGCTTTCGCAAACAGTTAAAATTAATAGTAGAAAGTCTTCTACGCTACTTTCCACTGACTACATTCGACTGACTGATTATCGATGTACTCATTGCCGGTAAACAAGCATGAATATTAGTACTGCCTCATCTACGAATACTAGGCATCGAATTCTAGCAACTAGTTTTCCTTACTTTTGAAGAAATCTATTCTTTAATTTTTCGGATCAATGATCATGTCCAACGTACCAAACGTTACAGCAAGAAAGAAAGAGACTTTCATAAGCGCTTAAAAGTACTGTGTCGTGTTCAAATCCATAGACATACGTTATCATCAGGAGTGCTTTAAAATATTATCAGACTTCGTAAAGAGCCATTAAATGCATTAAATGCATTAAATTTCAACCCAGTATCGAAAGATGGCACCAAGTTTTAACAGTACTGGCGATGGCCGCGAAAATAATTTAAGCGCAGGTTGTCCTATGGTTAATTTGCCAGAATGGAGAAACTTTTTGGTCAGTTTTCAACTTACCGAGGTATTTCTTGAAGAAAAAAAATTGTACATCCACACCTGAACAGAAGTACTTAGTCTGGGAGCAAGGTCTGATCGCGGCTGAAAGAGCCAGGAAGGAACAGGCTGAGAGTAAGGTAGTGGAGGGAGGAATTCTATTGTCGTTCTTCCCGCTTTCTTTTCGCCTCATCCTTACCAAAAGAGCATAAGGTGAATTCGTCAAATGAAAGAAGAGGGCCGTGGTTCAAGCGGATTTTGTTCTGAAGTGCTGATGATAGGCCTTTCCTCAAATATCCAAATAAATTTTTTTAAGGATATTTAGAAGTTTCCGCGATATTATAGAAAATAATTAGATCTATAGAAAAAGCAACGATATATAAACAATAGTCTCCATTTGACGCGAAAATATGCTAGGATATTTGTCCGCGGACATTATCTGTTCCGAGAAGCGAACAGTTTTCCGAGAGCGTAGCTCGAGGAAAACTGTGAGCTTCGAGGAACAGATAATGTCCAAGGACAAATATGCTAGCACATTTTCGCCCCAAATAGAGGCTACCGTGTTTATTATCCTTCAAATCTTTTTCGCAACGGGCGCCGTTTTGAAAATTGGGGTATATATAAACAATAGTCTCCATTTGGCGCGAAAATATGCTAGGATATTTGTCCGCGGACATTATCTGTTCCGAGAAGCGAACAGTTTTCCGAGCCGAGCGTAGCTCGAGGAAAACTGTGAGCTTCGAAGAACAGATAATGTCCAAGGACAAATATGCTAGCATATTTTCGCCCCAAATAGAGCCTATCGTGTTTATTATCCTTCAAATCTTTTTCGCAACGGGCGCCGTTTTGAAAATTGGGGTATATATAAACAATAGTCTCCATTTGGCCCGAAAATATGCTAGGATATTTGTTCGCGGACAGTATCTGTTCAAAGAAGCGAACAGTTTTCCGAGAGCGTAGCTCGAGGAAAACTGTGAGCTTTGAGGAACAGATAATGTCCAAGGACAAATATCCGAGCATATTTTCGCCCCAAAAGGAGACTTTCGTGTTTATTATCCTTCAAATCTTTTACGCAACGCGCGCAGTTTTGAAAATTGGGGTATATTCTCTGACATCCCCAAGTTTTAGCTGGGGGATATTCGGTCACGTGACATGTTTAGAACAATCACGCGCGAGCGAAAAGATTTGATGGATTATAATCTCGGATAATTCCCCCAGTTTTAGCTGGGGGGTATTCGGTCACGTGACGCATTTACATCAATCGCGCGCGAGCGAAAAGATTTGATGGATTATAATTAGAAATATTCAAAGCTTTTTTTGGTATAGCCCTGTGTTTTCCTCGCTATTTTCTTGAAACAATCTAGTTCAGCAATTTCCTACTAGAAAATATACATTCCACATCACAAGAAGCGCTTAAGCAGCAATAGCGGAAGTTGGTAACATCGACGTGCCTGTCTCTTCTTCCTCAGCTCCCTTGTCTCACTGGTGGAACAATGGAAACTTGCGAGGGACGGGCACCAGTGTGTAGCTATCTTATCTACGGATATGTCAAAAGCATTTGACTCACTTCACCCACCACTCATGCTTAACAAATTAAGAGCCTATGGTTTTGCGGAAAACACCGTAAATCTTATACGCTCGTATCTCTCCAACCGACAAAACAGAATTAGACTGGGATCACTAACAAGTTCTTGGCAAGTGGTGAACAGAGGATGCCCACAAGGATCCGCGTTAGGACCACTTCTTTGGAACATCTTTCAGAACGACCTGGCCTACGAAATTAATTTGAACTTTTCTATGTGTGCAGACGACCATCAGATCTACGAAACAGGAAAGGATCTCACCAACGTAAAGCCATCACTTAACAGGAATACAGAAAAAGCATCTAAATGGTATGAAGACAACATCCTCAAGGGTAACTATAGTAAATACAGAACCATGGCAATGCAGAACAAAAGAGAGATAACAAATCCGACCATGAATATTCAAGACAGTGAAATCGAGTCGACAGAGAAGCTTAACCTTTTAGGAGTGACGATAGATAGTAAACTAAATTTTAACCATCGTATTAGCAACGAGTGTGAAAAAGCAAGCCAAAGGTTTGGAGTCCTTATAAGACTGAAAAACCTGATACCAACAGAAACCAAGCTGCAGCTTTATATAGCTGCCATCTTACCACACCTTACTTACTGTCACCTTACCTGGCATTTCTGCAAGGCAAGCGATAGGAGAAACTTGAGCGTATACAAGAAAGAGGACTCAGGGCGGGTTTTAAGGATAAACTTTCTAGCTACGAGAAACTACTGGCAAAAGCAGACATACCATCGTTATACAACAGACGATTACAGGACATTGCTGTCTTTATGTATAAGATTAAGCATAAATTACTGCCACAGAGACTTTGTAATCTTTTTCAAGACAGTGGCTCGTATCACTTACGGAAACGAGAATTTGTTCAACCTCGATTCTTTTCGGTGACATATGGAAAACACTCACTTCGTTACCTGGACCCCAAACTGTGGAAAGATCTCACTCCTAGAATAAGAAATCTGCCCTCTTTGAAGCAATTTAAAAGCGTCATACGCAATCAGGACCTTACTGCCCTATCTGCAAATGTCAGTGACTGTTGAGGCTGCAAACTATGCCGAGAATGACTGATCGATTACAGGAGTTTTTACTATTTTAATATTTTAATATATGCTTTACGATATAAATTTTTAATATATTTGTAGTTTTTTTAGCTAAGTTAAGGTGGCTGAAAACAGTTTCCAGTACTTTCCAAGACTTAGAGTTTCATGGGTCATTATAACCACTCTTTATCGGTTAATGCCACAATCATGGTATCAACAAACTGCCCAATCATCTTTGAACAAGTTGCTGTTAATTTCGTGGCACAATAGGTTACCATAGCAACAATATGACTTGCTAAAAACACCCTTAATTTTAGCTTTAAGCGCTTATAACTCAAAAACGAGCTCGGTGACCCCCATTTTTTATTATCGAATTGTAATCAGCATGATAAGATGCAACTTTTTGCAAAGTTTAAAAAAATTCTACGAAGGGGGTTCAGAGCCACCTTAAATTTTCGAAAACTTAAGGTGGCTCTGAACTCCCTTCGTAGAATTTTTTTAAACTTTGCAAAAAGTTGCATCTTATCATGCTGATTACAATTCGATAATAAAAAATGGGGGTCACCGAGCTCGTTTTTGAGTTATAAGCGCTTAAAGCTAAAATTAAGGGTGTTTTTAGCAGGTCATATTGTTGCTATGGTAGCCTATTGTGCCACAAAATTAACAGCAACTTGTTCACCGATGATTGAGCAGTTTGTTGATACCATGATTGTGGCATTAACTGATAGAGAGTGGTTATAATGACCCATCCAACTCTAATTCTTGGAAAATACTGGAAACTGTTTCCAGCCACCTTAACATAGGTCATTAGTTAGGTGTCCACCATTAATAGAGGGGACTTGTCCCCTCTTTTGACACAATATTAAAGTTAATATTATTATCATTATCATTATTATTATTATTTAATTATTACTGCAAGAAAAGTTTGAAAATTTTGGCCTAAGTGATACAAGATCATTGTATTTTTACGACAAAGGCAAGAGATATTTAAATGGTTTTTCGAGATATTTCGAAAACTTTTTGTGATATTACGAAGATTTTCTGAGGAATTTTCGGTAAGATATTTTGGCGATTTTCCATGATATTTGTGGAAAGGTCTTGCTGATGACAGGAGTGCAATGTCCGCTGCGTTCAAATTGGCGGAAAATTGTTTTACGCTACAATGTGTCCCACTTTGGGCCACCCTGGTAACTGCATCCCTTTCATCAAAACACTTAGGTGATTTGACGCTGAAAAATGTTCGGTGTTGACAGCGCTACGAAAATCATTAGATAATGTGTCCTTACACGGTATTCTGCTAGTGATCAGAGACCTGAACAAAAGAAAATGCCGAAAATTCTAACGAAGGAAGGGAAAATACTATGGGAAAGTGGTTGAGGCGAGATGAACGAGAATATAGAGAGGCTGGCTGATATTAGTGTTTAAATGATCTTGTGATTGGAGGTGCCATCTTTGAGCACAGAGATCAATAAGTTAACACGGATCTCTCCAAATAGGAATGTCAAGAACCAAATAGACACTGTATTTATCAATAGTCGCTGGAAACACCACTTTCTTCTATTCTACAGCAACTGTCAAACTACAGCTAAGAAGAAATCCCACCAACGGTGGTAAAGAAGACGCAAGCTAGAACACTGCTAGGCTGAGAAACCCACATGTCAGCAAACAACTCAGCTGTAAAAAAATAAGTATGAAATTCCAAGTAACATTGATAAAGAGCCAGGAAGGGATGGAGAATCAGCAGGGAAGACAGCAAAGGAGGGTTTCCTTATTTAAAAAGTAAAAAACATGTACCATGTTTCTATCGACGTTAAGTATAAATCCACTAGTTTTCTATTACAAATGCCGTTCTCTGATTGGCTACGCTACTCACTATCTACTTAACAATTAGTATAAATTTACCGTAGTCTATTGTGAATCCGTGAATTTGATTGGCTATATTACCGTTGACTATCTGCTGATAGTCAACAGTTACGCATCACGTTTGAACCTGATGTAACATAATAAATCAGCAGAAGCAGATATCAGATCGATAGTTCCGAGACATAACCACTCTATTGTCTTTTATATTGTTCACCACTACATTTTCTTTCGTACGCCCGTTCAAAAATCATACTTAATTATTTTTAACTTTTTGAGATGAAAGCCGTTAAAGTCAAATGCGAAATTTGAAAAAGAAAACAGAAAAAAACACTTAATATCATTTCAATTGCTATATTCTATAAGCCCCCTTGTTTAAAGAAAAATATTTTAACAGACGACTACTATCCATCTGGATGACTATCTATCTTACCACTATCCATCTGGCGCGATAGAAACCTCGAGCTCATAATCTAATTGTTAAATAGAAACACGATTTTTAGCCAATCAGCGCGCGTATTTTTTTAGGGCTGTTTCCTAAATATTCATGAGAATGCATGTTAGAGAAGAAAAGAAAAGAGATGAGACAAAGGTAGAAAGATCAAAGAAAAGAAAGTGCCTGCGAAATCACAATAGGCTAATGAGACAGTCGGTGACAGACTGGTTATACGACCCATTCAATAAAATCTGGAATGCCGAGACCATACCCGAAGACTGGTGTAAGGGACTGATCATTTGACTGCCCAAGAAGACATAGTGCACAAACTTGCGGTAAGTAACACTCCTCTAGGTGTCAATCAAGATCTTCTGTAAAATCATCCTAATGAAGCGAAGTGCAGATGTTATCGATACCACCCTAAGGAAAGAGCTACCACCCTGAGGAAAGACTGGGCAAGCTTTCAGACCAGGAGAATATTTTCACGCTCCGATATATCATTAAAGCCAGGGTTCAGGACCGTCCGCGCGCGGATCCCTGTAGCGCTTTCATTTCTCTTATAAACCCCAACAAACCATACATTTTCTGCGACGAAATTTT
>JAHPZR010005667.1:7500-12500 GCA_019787425.1 Platygyra sinensis | reverse complement strand
GGACTATAGATGGAAAAGTTTTTGTTAAAATCTCTCCAGCGAGTAGACCGATAAGAATCTATGACAAAGACGACATAGAAGACCTTTAAGAATTGATAAGTTTCCGCTATATTTATTGATCTCTAGGCGTTTCACTGACGTGACCTGTTACATCTTTTAAAAGGAGATCGGGAAATTCTAATTTTTTTCCTCCCGCGCTATACTACCAAATGCTCTTAAACATAATTATTTTAGGGGTGTTCTATTATTCATGTTTTTGTGTATACTTTTTCCCCTTTCACGTAGCTTTAATGCCGTCGCTTCCAAATAGGTCTAATTTTCTGTTTTTATTTTTTTCTACTTGTGCTCAGCACTCTATCGCTTTCTATTTAACTGTTTTGTTTGGGTTTTCGGAGCAAAACAAACATTTTCCTGAACAAAAGTTCGAAGCTAAAAATTATATGCAAATCGGCTACAAATGCAAAATAGCCAATTTAATTTCTCTAAATTCAGCGTAAAACAATGGATTTGAAAATAGCTTCACTTAATGTCAGGGGAATAGGGAACAACTCTAAAAGAAGGGAGGTGTTTAATTGGCTGAGATCAAAAAAACTCTCAATATACATGCTGCAAGAGGTCCATTGTTCTGAAAACACCGCAGATCTATGGGCTTGTGAATGGGGCTATAAAACGCTTTTTAGTTGTTGTTCAAGCAGTAAAGCGGGAGTCAGCATTCTTTTTAACAACACTTTTAATTTACAGATCCTTAAGGTTTTTTCAGACCCAAACGGCCGCTTCATAATTTGTGACATCGAAGCAAACAACAAACTTTTAACTTTGGCTAACATATACGCCCCCAATGAAGACGATCCAAACTTCTTTCGTGCCTTCTTTGATCACTTATCCAGCTTCCACTGCGAAGAAATTATAATTGGAGGCGATTTTAATTTAGTGCTTGACCTTAATAAGGACAAAAAAGGAGGCCTCGCGAAAACACATAAGAATGCTTTGAAAGTGGTACAGGACCTCTCCGAGAGCCTCGAATTGTCTGATGCATGGAGAATTCTCAACCCGGAGGCCACGAGATATACTTGGCGCCAACGGCAACCTGACATCCACTGCAGACTTGATTTTTTTCTTGTAAGCCAATCATCTATTTGTAATATCACTCAGGCAGATATAATCCCAGGGTTTAAAACTGATCATTCCATGATTACCCTTAGCTTATCCTTACATTCAAATCCGAGGGGAAAAGGGTTTTGGAAGTTGAATACTTCATTTCTGTCTGACGCTAGATACCTCGAAGAAATAAGAACAACAATTCAAGAAACCGTAATTGAATATGAAAATGATGTTTCGGTAAATCCCGCCTTACTCTGGGAGATGGTAAAACTTAAAGTACGAGAGAAGTCAATCTCTTACGCTGCTTACCAAAAATCAGCAACAACAAAGAGAGAAAACGAGCTGGAAAATACAATAACCATACTACAAAAACAACTTGACATGGCAAACAATAATGAACCCCAAAATCAGAGTATTATAGAGAGAATTAATTTATTAAAACGTGATCTCGAAAAAATAATCGAACATCGGACCAAAGGTGCAATTCTCAGATCAAAGTCCCAGTGGTATAACGAAGGGGAAAGAAACACCAAGTACTTTCTTAATCTTGAAAAGAGACATTACAAACAAGGGACAATTAGTCAACTGAAAATTAACGAGACAGATTTCGTCACTTCCGACAAAGCAATCCTATCTGAATGTGAATCCTTCTACAAACACCTTTACACCTCCAAAGTCAACAATGACTTTGCTTCGGACTTCTTTCAACAAGCGAACGAAACTGTCTTAAGTCACGAGGAACAAAATTTTTGCGAAGGCTTTTTATTCGAAAAAGAATGCGCACAAGCTGTAAAGAGTATGGATTCAAACAAAACGCCTGGAACAGATGGCCTACCAGCCGAATTTTATAAAATTTTTTGGAAAGACATTTCCACTTTGTTAGTTTCGGCTCTCAACTATCCGGCTCATAGACTGCATCATCCAATATGCCGCAAAGGAAAACATTCCTGGTTTACTGCTCTTTATAGACTTCGAAAAAGCTTTTGACTCGCTCGAATGGTCTTTTATTGTCAACTCCTTACGCTTCTTCGGGTTTGGCCCATCGATCATTAATTGGGTAAAAGTTCTCTATTGCGAAACGGAAAGTTGCGTTTTAAATAACGGGTGGTCAACTAACTTTTTCCAGACTCTACGAGGCGTTAGGCAAGGCTGTCCCTTGTCGCCATATCTATTTATTCTCTCCGCTGAAGTGTTAGCCAAGGCAGTTAGAAATAACGTAAACATAAAAGGCATCATTGTTGACAATAACGAAATTAAAATTAGCCAATATGCAGACGATACCACACTTATTTTGGATGGCTCAAGAGAAGCGCTCGCTTTAGCACTTAATTTACTAGAGGACTTCAGTAAGGTCTCCGGTCTCAGACTAAATAATAAAAAAACCGAAGCTCTTTGGATAGGTTCCAGCATTGGCAATGAACAGCTTATTTTGCCATGAAGGGATTTTAAGTGGCCGAAATCTAAAGTGAAAACCTTAGGTTTGTGGTTGTCAGTCAAACCTGAAACATCTGCATGCTTAAATTATAATGAAAAGATTGAAAAGATTAGAAAAATTCTGAGTTGTTGGAAGTATCGTAGGCTAACCTTGCTGGGGCGAATCACCGTGCTTAAGTCCTTAGCCGCCTCGCAACTAGTCTATTTGTTTTCTCCTTTGCCTTCCAATTATCATGCAATAAACGAGATTAATACATTGTTCTATCAATTCCTTTGGAACGGGAAGGGAGACAAAATCAAACGAAAAATTATGATTAATGACTACTGTGAGGGAGGCCTTAAGATGATCGACCTTGTCTCTTTCAATAAATCACTTAAAACAACTTGGATAAAAAAGTACTTGGATTCCACGAACAACGGAAAATGGAAAGTTTTTATCGACCTAGCTTTGAAAAATTACGGATGCAAAAATGTATTTACTGGTAACCTCAATACAAAAGATACAAAAAAGTCGATCAAAGTCTCCGACGTGTTTCTCGAAGAAATATTGGAAATCTGGGCGGAGGTTAATTTTGAACAGCAATTAGCATCTTTGGAGCATTTCCAAGAACAAAACCTATGGCACAATTCCTTAATAAGAATAGAAAACAAACCAATCTTCTTTAAAGACTGGTGCTCAAAAGGCATTACTAAAGTAAAACATTTGCAAAAACCAGAATACAATAGCTACCTTTCTCTAAAAGATTTCCAGTTAAAATACGACCTGAATGCTGCTCCACTTCGTTTTTAAGGTGTTTTATCAGCTGTCAAGGAACTTGGCAATAGCGGCCTCAAGCAAGTGAACAACAATAAACAAGAATACGAACCTCTTAGCACAAAATTTCTAAAGTCCAAAAAAGTTAGTGCACTGGTATACAAATCCTTAGTCAGAAACAAAGGTGAAGCTCCAAGGAATAGCCAAAAGAAATGGCTTATGGACTGCAGTTGTTTGGGCAGTGAAAATCTTGACTGGAGCTCGGCATACCTTTTGGCATTGCGGTGCACCAAAAGTACAAAGTTAATAGAATTTCATTTTAAACTTTTTCACAGACGTCTGGCAACTAACAATTTTCTGTTCAAAATTAAGCTGAAGGAAAATGAAAATTGTACCTTTTGCCAAAACGCGCCTGAAACACTATTACATCTTTTCTGGACATGCCAAAAAACTTCTAAGCTTTGGAAAAGCGTAATGGAATGGCTACAGAATATGAATATTATACAGAACAATTTCACGCTACTGAATACTACTGCTCTCGGACTAAAGCCTGACACCTCGAAATATGCCCTCCAAATTAACTGCTGTTTACTGCTAGCACGATATCATATCTGGCTTGCTAAAACAAACGAAACTTTACCCCACTTTGAGCATTACCTGCTTCTTCTGAAATCAAGATACGAGCTGGAGACAAAAGGTGGCGACAGGAAAAGATGGGAACCTCTTGCAGTGTATCTTGAGCTTTAAAAACTTCTGCAATTCAACTGGCTATTTGTATGACCCTATTCTCGCAAAGACGTAATTGACGCTTTCTTTCCTAACCTGAAATAAGACTCTCTTTAAGGCTTAAATCTGCGCCGATAGATGGTAAATATTGTAGCTTGGCCTGTACTAGTATCAGCTTCGTATTGCTCCGTTTTATTTTATTTTGGTTTTTTTTTTTAAATCTAGTGTTCTTTTTTCTTGAACTTGCATGTCATTTTGTAACTTTATTTTGTATTTCACTTTTCATTTTCTTTTCGCTTATGATATTCCACAACAAATGTAATGTTTTAGAACACAGCACGGTAAAACAGTAATGTATTGTAATGTAGTGTATTATTCTGTACTGTAGCTCTGTATTTAAATAAAATTAAAAAAAAAAAAATTTATTTAGTAGGTATCCATGATGTTCAGGAAAGTTTTTGAACCCCACAGATCATATGGCAACTAGAAAGTTAACATGATTAATTGGATTCACCCGAGGGATCTGAAGCTTTCTAAGAAAGCCATTATCTTGTTCAAAACAGCGTTCATGGAAATCAGCCAAAGTATCTATCATCTTCATTCATCTTTGCTAATGATGCTTCTTGTGATATATTATCAAATTGAGCAATGAGTTGGCCCTTTCTCAACCTCACACAATCAATTCATTCGGAAAAGAAAAGCATTCCAACTAATGCAACATTTAAACCCATGCCACGTTTTTTCAGGCTTGAGTGAACACATAGCATCCCTGAAAATAAGAACCCTTTAACTATTTTTTTCTGCTTCTACTTACAAAAGGAAATGCATGTTACTGAGAGGAACTACCTTGCATAAATAAGGTCATTCATCCATTTATGCGGGTCACAGAGGAGAGTAAAACATAACCTGGTAACTCTTTCAATGTTTCATGATGTCACTGAATGAAGTTCTTATGCCTCAGGAATTCAGTCCACGTTCCACTTAA
>JAHPZR010005667.1:0-2500 GCA_019787425.1 Platygyra sinensis | reverse complement strand
GAGCTCGAGGATCGAAAAAGTAAACACAAAAGCAGCGGTTCGGCCGCAGTTGTATGTGGATTTTGTGACGGCAGAAACGAGTGCAGACGGAAGTGAATGACTACAAGACATAGTTGCATACTAAAAACGTCTTAATTTAATCATCCCTAACAAACACGTGTCTTCGATTTCATCATTATTGTATACTGAGAGTGAACCAATATATTTACAATTTTAGGAAAAGTAGCTTTAGAGTGAGTACGCAGAGCACTAATGCTAACAAGGAAGCCTACTTTGTTTCTACTATGCTCCCAAGGTAATCTTGCTTTTACATTGTACTGTATCGAGTTTCCTAAAAGAAGAACAGCTGGATTTCAAACCTCCCTGATAATAAAAGTTTTTCTGACCACCCACGTCTTTCTATTCTGATGGATTTGGCATCGTTGCTTCATCTGTATGATTGAGCTAGCATAGAAATCTGCTGAGTTGAATTGCGCCCTCGTTTAACGCCGGATTTTAGAATTAAAAATCACTGAAATATTGAAATCAGGTTAGCAGGGACTGGAAATGAATGAGTTGCCATGGGAACAAACTTTTAGATAGCCGTAAGTGTGTTTCATGTAGAAGTATTTTAGCCTAACAAGTTTTAATGATCCCTACTGCAAATTGGCCAAGATATCCTATTTATTACATTCTTCATGCAATATTGACTTGAATGCATGACGTGTTCAGCACAGGCCGCATACAGAAAGCTATTACAACTGAGCAACCGCGCCCTACTAATGGCACATCGAATAATCTGGCAATCTTCCGAGATATTTACATTTTCAAGTGCTCGTCCTGACCGCATTTTTAATTTTAAACCTCTACCTTATCAAGAGAAAACAAGGTGTTAAGGTGATAAAATGCCTCTCTGTGTATGTTTAATTGAATTCCTACAGAATTTCATGGTTGTATGTACATCCATAAACATTCTATGCCTTTCAAAGACTTAAAAAAACTTCTTTGCGGATCGACTCATTCTTTTGTCAGGGTATTGCAGTGGGACAAACAGACTATAAAATCCAATTCTGTTACAATGAAAGGCTTGCAAACAAAATCAAAAACCTGCAGTTTGGATTGAGCCACAGGTTTCTTAAGAGATTTTGTTCACAAGAAGTTTTAGGATTTACTGTTTGGTTGATGACAAATACGCGGCATATTTTTAGCGTGTGTTCGAGAAGATGCATTTCTCAGGGGCACTTATTTACTTTGTGCCTGACAGTCTTAAAATCGATTCAAACTACCCAAAGTAATGATTTTATTTTCTATCTTTAACACCCTCAGTAATGATTTGATTCAGTGTTCATTGATTCCCTAGAAGCCGCTACAAATTTATCGATGAAAACACTTCCTTCTTTGTTTAGCAGACAGAAATTCCACTTTCATCAGAGGCAGAGTTGTTGCATAAAACATATGGCTGACTTGGTTTACCTTTCCTATTCCTAACGTAGTAATTTAAAATGATAATATAGGAGTTCTTTTGGCCAGTGGTGGTCAATAGAAGCAATCTAAAATCACTTTTGTTTTCTATGCTTTATGTAAGATTCTATTCTTGAAGGTTTTAATTAAAGGGACTTTCTAATGAGTAGAGTAGGTGACCAAGACATTTTTCATTGTCAGAATGGATTCATTCTTAATTTTAAATCCAAGATTATGAAATATTACGAATCACTAGCTCTTATAGCAAAATATTACGTTTGCTATTCTGGGAATATTAGCAAATAACTTCCCATACTGCATATTTGGACTTTCATAAACAATCATGTTGACAAGCTTAAAACACAACAGCCAACCTTTATTACTTCAAGTATGTATGCTAGCCAGAGATACACGAAATACAAAAGGCCTCCAGCATGTATTCGCAATGTAATTTATCTTTAAGCATTATTAGCCATGGAACTAACCGGTAAAGGTCGCAATACAAGTATGTTAAAAAAATATAATATTCTCACAACGAGATGTCAGTATATACTGGAACAAATTGGTTAAATATACTGTGAAGAGTATCACTCTGAAAACACGTAACTATCATAAAGATAATCGCACTCATATGATTCAGTGTTTAGGCTTGTAGTATATAAAGCAGGGCTGTGATGAGCTCAAAATGAAATAAACAAAATCTTTAATGTGAATTTGGGATCAAAAATGAGTAGAAACGGAATTGAACTGATTACTAGATGACGATGATTGTATTTAGATTCTGTGATTAAAAATGAGTGCAGACAGAATTGGGAGGACTTCTTTTCAGTATGAGCGCAATGCTTATATGTATATTGTAGTCTTATTCTAGGGCTCCCATTGATAACAGATTACTTTTTGCATCTGATAGGGCTACCCTGAGCGGTATATATTAATAAAGGTTAATCTCTCTCTCTCATCTCTTCGAAAAGCATTACTTCACTTATACAATTATTATCCGAGATAGAGTGAACTAATATATTCACATTTTCAGGAAAGTTGTTTTTCAAATGACATTGTC
>JAHPZR010005665.1:7500-15665 GCA_019787425.1 Platygyra sinensis | reverse complement strand
ATCACTTTATTTATTAAAGTGCACCTAACCCCAAAATATTTTTTTCGCTTAAATAAATCTTTGCACCTGTTCGAAACGCAATGTGCCTTTTTAAACTAAATCTTGACTTTTTTGCAGGCTGCAAAAGTTACGAAATCTGGCCATCATCTGTTCCACGACCGAGCAAGTAAGGATATTGGTCTATTCCCGGTTTGACGTCACAAACGGATTTGCGTCGTATTAAGGACGTTCGCGCGAAAATTTTCTAACATTGATTTTTTCTGAAAATTTTACCATTGAAAGATGATGAGTTAGTGATGTCAGAAATGTAAAAAAAGTGGGGGGTCACCGACTTCGTTTCGGAGAGAACATGCCCGGAAAAACACCTAAATCTGAGTAAATCGGGCTTCGTAAGCGAAGAACACCAAAGTGGCTGCAAGTATCAAAATATTACAATCAGAGCGTTGAAGGGAAGTGTTCTCTGCCAAATATGGTTTAAATGGACCTATTAAGCGAATTTAGTCAACTGGTGAGGTTCCTCAAAGAACAAGTTCGCATTTAGCGACCATAGTTTCACGCGCCTTGCAGCCGCAAGGTGGCAGGATTCCATGTCCCTTGGACAGAAATCTTTAAATTTTTTTAACTTCCCACATTGATTTTTGTTCATTTTTGGACGAAGTGGAGATAATTGTAAATAAAATCTGTTTCTGAAAAGAAAAGTAGGGGTCACCGAACATCCAAGATCGTTAAATCCAATCAAAGCTATAGGAATGGCCATCTGCCCTATCATTGTTCATTTTAGTAATTAGCGCGCGCGCTTGATGCATGACGTGGCATGTGAATTTGCGTGCGCAGTAAGGATGCGCAGAAACAATTAGCGCGAACGTCTTTAAGTCTTTGTAAACATGCATGCAAAGAAGTTTGTGACATCAAACCCGGAATAGACCCATACCCCTTACTTGCTCGGTCATGGAACAGATGATGGCCAGATTTCGTAACTTTTGCAGCCTGTAAAAAGTCAAGATTAGGTTTAAAACAGGTTTAAGCGAAAAAAAATATTTTGGGGTTAGATGCACTTTAAGCGCTACATAAAAATGAGAACAAGACTTCCTAAAGTAGGTATGTGAAAGGGGTACCTTTTTGCAATAAAAGTTATATAAAAGGGGTACCTTTTCTGCCAAAATGGTATATAAAAGGGTAAGGGGTTGTACCTTAAGGCGGAGCCTCCCCGTATTAAACTTTGTTAAGTACCCCCCCCCCCCCTCCCCCGGGGTTCCAGCGAAGATCTTGCTTGCGTTCAATTTTGTCGTTTATATGATCGTCGCAGGTTTGTACACCGACGGTCTTATATTCCGCTCTGAAACTTTTACGTTAAACAAAAGTAATTTCTTGTTGCTCCTGTCAATATTCACCACAAAACCACTTCAATGCAATGAAATTTAATACACCAAATTAGTGTTGATAATTTCTTTTTTATTTTACTCCTATTGACAACTGTTTAAAAGCTCATAAAGAACTGGACGAGATTGCATGTTTGTGACCCATGAACGTAAACTTGGATTACATTTCCCACGGATCGTACTGAAATCCTTAGATGTGGGATGCTTCCCCGACATGAAAAAAAAGAAAAACTTGGATTACACTTTCCACGGATCGTACTAAAATGCTTAGATGCGAGATGCTTCCCCGCCATGAAAAACAAAAAAATTCTTGTAAAGGGAAATTAATTTCCATTAATCCTGCCAAACTGTAGTTGAATCCATTTTAAGATGAATGGGATGACAGCTCAAGAATATCTACAAAAACAAGATGGATCAACTGATCTGATTGTCAACAATAAAACGAAACAATGAAATTAATTGTTAAAAAAGAAACGATCTTTGTTCAGACGGTAGTGTTGTTATCCTTTCTAACCCATTCAAGGAGGGTGTAGAGGTGGAACTTTGATATGCCGGAAAGAAGTACAATTACCATCCTCCACAATTCCTCCTCCACCCCTATCTCACCACCACCCACAATCTTTTTGCAAGGGGGTGGCAGAAAAATGCGTTGTCCTAGACGACATTCAATTCCATTTAGTTTTCTAACCATTAATTAACGCTTCAAAATTTATTTTTGGCTGCCGCTGTTGCTGCTGCTGCTGCTGCTGCTGCTGCTGCTGTTTCTAGGTGTTCTTTGCAGCAAAACAAGGAAAAATAAGTGCGGAACATTATTTGTGGTTTTTAAGAAGAAAAATGCTGTCTTGACGTGATATGTCTGTAACGTGTTACCTGTTAAAAAAAAACACACAAAACACAGCATTCAACGAAGGAAAATCGCATATATATGCAGCGCTACAGTCAACTTGATTGAAGCTTGGTGCTTTTTACGACTTCGAGAAGTAAACACAACTTATAATATCTCGTCTGGCAAAATTTCAGGTAAATAGGATAATTTGATTCCAGTGTGGGTTACTTTCAAATATGTAGATTTCTTACCCTTAATTACGCACATCCCTACTGGTAAACACTACCAAATTTGCTCAAAGCACCAAGCTCAGTATAGATGCTATCTCAGAGTCAAATTGTACCTCTTTTAAAAGAGCAATTTATCAGGATACTTGATCAGCTTGAAAAGCTCTAAAATGAAAAAGCACATGTTAAGCCCATTCGCCGGCGCACGATAATTCAAAGAAAAAAAAGAGTTAAGGTTTAAATAGGGTGGTTTTTTTTTTTTTTTTTTGTCATTTACATGTAACTACCCAGACCTCAGACCTGTAAAATTGAGACCCTCCGAATGTATCAAAAGCTCACACTCGAAAAACAAGGATTGTTTTTAGGAGTCCTGTTTACTGTTCTTCTATACAATTTTATAGGCAGAACTTCCAGAGAGAGGGAGAAAAACATCCCGAGGTGATAAGCCTGCAGAACACGCGTATTTTTTTTTTTTTTTTTTGCGTACAGTTTAGGCGAACAGAGGCGGAAATACGCCAAAAATATTACGCCTGTTCCGTAGGCTAAAGGTGATAGACTTCTCTGCTCAGATCACGGAAATAATACCCAGCATTCGAATGATTGTTTGGTTGCTTTATCAGTATAAATCAAATTTATCAAATTTATTTTATGCTTAGTAGTCATTTGAGCCAAGTTTAGTTACAATAGCGCGAGGTGCCTTGCGTGACGTTTCGGATATTTTTTTTTTTTACCGTGGATCCTCAGGGCTTCGATTAATTCTCCTAAATTCAGAGATTTCCGGGTCTGAGTTCTCGAAACACCTTAAAAGCCTTTGAATCAGCAAAACACTATCTCAGGCTTCATAGCAAGTGGTCGCAAGTCAATTGCATGCGCGGGCTAATAAAGGAAGGAAATGAAACAAAAAACCAGACGGTGTACAAACCTGGGACGATACAAACGAAGAAAGATCGTGACCCAGCAAAGATTAAAAGTATTGAGATGTTTATATAAGTGGTCTGTCCTTTATGATCATTTCGTTGGCCGGATATAGCAGGGAAGTTTCGTCGTAACCTATGTTTTCTTATTGTTTACATCCAGCTACACCATGCAAATTAGACACCATCTCTGACGTCTGTCCTCAACTATCTCGTTTGCTGCTAGGCGACTTTTCAGATCCGAAAAAACAGTAAACGTTTTCAAAACCATGGAGAAACCTTCAAGTGAGATCGAAATTGCGGCCCAGTCGTCTAACCTTTTAATCTGTAACGCGTCACGCCTTCCGAAAACGAGGAAATCGATGTAAACAAGACGTTTGCAGTAGTCCCAAAATTTCGGGTAAAGCTTCTCTCGCTACTAACTTGAAGTTTGTTCTACATAAAAACAAAAAAGGGCAGCGAACTGAGAATCCAGTTTGCTTTTGCAGCGTGACGTTAAAAAAAGAATTTTAGCGGGAAAATTTAGTCTTGATAATGGCATAAATTTGGTGTGTTTGAAATGAGTTTGAATAAGTTAATCCCGATATCACAGCTTAAATAGTCTATTTTGCAGTCCAGCTAACTATTTTGTGCAGATCTTTCAGCTAATCATGGATAAAAAGCGCAGAAAGTCGGAATAAGGTGATATTTTTCGTTAAACATTTGGCGGGAAATACGTCTGACCAATGATCTATTTTGGACTTTGCGAGACCAATTACTCCGCTTTGCTTATAAAGACCAATTTTAACTAAATTCAATATCGATATCAGAGTAAAAGACTATCAGAAAATCGTCTTTTTGTTGAAATAAACTGCCGCACTTTTGAAAAACGACTCGCTGAAAATAGCTAAAATTTAGGTCACGCTCCTTAACGATCGGCGATGATATTTGGCACCTCGTGAAAACCGTAGAATTAAAGTGAAAAAATTCAAATATATCTCAGTCAACTAATAAGGGGCCAAATATTACCGCACAAAAATAAGAGTTTCTGGAATATGTACGAAGTATCTTTTAGGCTCATCTAAAGCTGCCCGAAACTTCGCCCATTTTAGACCGCTTGAGAGGCCAAAATCATGATGAGGTAATATCTCGAAGAAAAACGATCGCCTACCTCAGTAAATATCATGGTTGTTAATCTTTTCGGATAGCTTTTATACTGTGAAAAGATGAAGGTGAACGGGTGACCTCGATCTTTTGGTCCTGCCCGGTTTTCTCTGACAATGACGCTTGTCAACATGATTCAGTTTATGAACGTTTAAATTTGCAGTATGGGAAGTTGTTCTCTAATATTCCCAGAATAGCAAATTTAACCTTTCGCTATTAGAACTAATGATTCGTGATATTTCAAAATCTGGAATTCAAAATTAAGAATGAATCCATTCTGACAATAAAAAATGTCTGGGTCGCATCCTCTACTCAATAAAGATTTCCTTTAATCAAAACCATTCAAGAATAAAACCTCACAGAGCGTAAAAAACAAAAGCGATGATTTTAGTTTGCTTCTATCGCCTACCTCTGGCGAAAACAGCTCCTATATTATCAGCTTAAATTACTACGTTAGGAAAGGTAAACCAAATCCGCAATATTTTGTTTTATGCAGCAGCTCTGCCATCTGATGAAAGGGGAATTTTTCTCGCAGGTTCGACAAAGAAGGAACTGTTTTTATCGATAAATTTGTGGCGGCTTCCGGGGACTCAATGAACACATTACTCTTAACTGAATCAAATCTTTACTAAGGATCGATAATTTGAATCGATTTTAAGACTATAGAACACAAAATAAATAAGTCCTCCTGAGAAATGCATCTTCTCAAATACAGGCTAAAAATATGCCGCGTTTTTACTGTCAAACAAGGGGTAAATCCAAAACATTCTTGTGAACAAAATCTCTTGAGCAACCAGTGGTACAATCCAAATCACAGGTTTTTTATCTTTTTTTGGCAGCCTTTTATTGTAACAGAAATAGATTTTATAGTTTGGTATTTGCCCTACTGAAATACCCTGACAAAAGAATGAGTCGAGCAGCAAATATTTTTTTTTAAAGTCTTCGAAAGGTAGAATATTTATGGGGTACATAGAACCAGGAAGTTCTGAAGAAAATCAAACTAAATATACACAGGAGAATTTTATCTCATTAACACCTTGTTTTCTCTTAATAAGTTACATTCTTGTACTTAAGTATGAGGTCAAGACGAGCACTTGGAAACGTAAATGTAGCTCGGAAGATTGCCAGGTTATTCTCTGTGTACATTAGTAAGGCGCGGTTGCTCAGTTGTAATAGCTTCCTGCAACCTGGGTCTAACCTGGTCGCTAGGAGCTCGCTAGTGTCTTTCTTTCTCCGTCCACTGGTGTAAATGAGTCTTGGAAAATTGTTAACTTGTGGGAAATCTGACAAAATACCAGAGTTAATCAGAGTTTTTTTACAATGTTCGCCCATAGCAATGTTTCTCGTGACCTTACAGGTACATCACGATCATTGCAAATTGCAACGCGGCATCTTGGTTGGCAAATAGCGTCAATGATAAGAGAACTATATGAAATTTGAGGGATCTGTAAATGATATCAACGGTCAGCAGGAAAAGCTATGATTTGAGAAACTTGTCAAAAAGCTCCTCGATTATGATTGATCACACCCTAATAACACCTAAAAAATCACTAAAAATGTAGGTAACTATATTTTGACCAGGTTTTAATTTAAATGCAACTAGGATCAAATTTTTACCCCTTCCAGTCGATTTTTAGGTGTACAGATGAAGCAACAATGGCAAATCCATCGGAACTGAAAGACGAGAGTGGCCAGAAAAAACGTTTACTACCAGGGAGGTCTGAAATTCAGTTTGTTGCCGCCGATCACCAATAACCCAAGCTGTTCATCTATTAGGAAACTGGATTCTGCGCAATGTGAGCACGATTACCTTGGGAGGACAGTAGAAACAAAAGAGGCTTCTCTGTTAGCATTAGTGTTCTGCAAGTCTGTGTGATCTCTTTAAAGTTACTTTTCCTGAGGCTGAATTGCTGGTTTTGTTTACTCCTCGATCCTTGAGCTCATCGCAGTCCTAAGCCTACTAAGCCTGAATTATGAATTACATGTATGCATAAGAAATTCGGTTTCCTTTGGTTAACTTTATGTTGGTTAGTCTTTTTAGAGTGATACTATTCAATTTGTTCCAGCATATACCGACATCTCTCTCTACGGGTACTATGGGAGCAAGAAACACAAGACAAAGCAAGAGTCTCGGCAAAGGAAGCTTTTCACAACATGAAGAAACTATTCTTGAAAAAGTTGACCACGCAAGTTCCCAGGGAGTCCTTACAGAGACACTTGGAATGAGTTTAAAGGATAGAGTAGTATCGTAATATTCTCAGACCAATCCCACGTAGCATTCTTCCCAACTACTTATACGCCAGAACAGGGTTTTAAAAGAAACAAAGTAAAATCTGGCAATAAATCCCCGATAATATATAGTTTTAGCCAAGCTTAAAAGCGGAGCTCGAGGGCCGGGTTGTTCAAAGCCCTATTAAGCTGATCCAGGATGAGCAAAAGTTTTGATTTTAGTTCTGTGAGGTTTTCTCTTTATGTTGTTTGGCTTTCTGTTTTCAGTTTCAATAATTTCCAGGTCCTCAAAATACAAAAAAGGCAGTGAAAAACATTAGTATACTAGAAAAGATTATACTTCGGTTAACTTTTTTTTAAACCTGGGTTGGAGTTAACCAAATTCGGTTCTTATTACAACAATTTACCCTAACATAAGCCCGCGATCCACAGAAAACCTGCACTAGGTTAGCGGCAAACTTAAAAAAAAAGAGACCTTAATAAGCTCTAAACTTAAGCCCACGATATGGTTACGTGATACTGGTCAGCGGACAAGACAGCCTTACATTGACTCCACAGCGCTCTATCGCGCGCATGTGGCTTACGCATGCGCACTCATTTGACCGCTGTGGATGTATTGACTAGTGTCAATTGACCATAACATAGATGTCCAAAATCAGAGAATTACGGTAAAAACCATGGCTGCATGTCTCTCTCAACCTAGTTGTTGGGGTGTGGCCGACATGTTGTGCGACTCCTCCGCCGCCGTCGTGCGTACGTGGCCATGAGCAATACCGCTAGCCATGATAACCAAGAGAAAATCAATTCATGGGTTTCTTCTAGTTCCCTTTATTGTTATGAGCCTCCGCTTAGTGACCTTTCGGGCCACCGGAGCTCCGCTATAACCTTACCAAAATATTATTTTCGATGTTTTTGGATATACACGCATTAATCTACAAAGTTCCTACTGAAAAAACTCTAAACTTCAGTACTATCTTCTCACATTTCCCAAAAAATAAACTCAAAGAGTACTTTGGTTCATCGTTTAAGAAAACATTTGCTTGTTATATTTCAGATTAGAACCTAAATATCGTAAAGGAGGCCTCTGGTGTTCCCCTTAATTCGGATTGGTAAACCATGTAAAAGATGAAGGTAAACGGCCGACCTCGATCTTTTGGTTCTGCCCGGTTTTCTCTGACAATGACACTTAAAACACAATAGCCAACCTTTATTATTTCAAGTATATATGCTAGCCAGAGATACAAGAAATACAAAAGACGTCCAGCTTGTATTCGCAACATAATTTATCCTTAAGCATTATTAGCACATCGAACTAACCGATGAAGGCCATGATACAAGTATGTAAAAAGTACAATATCCTCACAACGAGATGTCGGTATACACTGGAACAAATTGGTTAAATATACTGTGAAGAGTATCACTCTGAAAACACATAACTAACATAAAG